>JAVJIF010007816.1:0-214800 GCA_038442645.1 Agave tequilana
TATGTTGAGTTGGATGTCGAATAAATATTTTCACATCGGCTCGACATGAGAATGGTCTTGGGTATATAAGGATTTGAGTAACTCCACCTAAAAAACTAGTGTTTTGAGATGATGCCCCAAGTCCTTACAAAGTAATGATCAGTCATCTTGTCCACCACATCAAAGTTCTACTCGATTCCCAGTCCTTTAGCTATAGTACAAGAGCGCGAGTCTCTTATTGATTTTTCTAGCTTGATATTTCTTATCTTTTGCCAAAACAGATAGGGTGCCTCTCTTCACGATGTCAACAACTTTGTTGCTACTTGTTTTTGTTGGTTTCTGGAATTAATCTGACAACTAATCAATATCACTGAAATATCAACAAGCTAATTGGCCAGGTCGTAAATATCAGGTGGGAGGTTTTCCGTTCAATAGAACGTTCCTTAATTTAAGAACCACCTTTCAATTTCTTCCTTAGTTAAACACCAATTAGACTAGTATAAATCAGTCTCAATATACTGAATATCAGTATATCCCCTGTATAAAGAAATTAATTCACTTATATAGTAATTGGAGTGAGGTACGCTTAGAGCAAATCTCCTTAAGACAATTACGTCCCCCGCACTGGTGCTAACGGGTTACTGGATGCTGGTCTCCTAAGATACAACACTCCTTCACAGTATTTGGATAGCACTACCAAATCACCGTACGGTCGAACCGTAGTTAACCAGTACCTTCACAGGATTGTCGAAGCAGCGGGACAAAGACAAATTTTGAGAGAATATTTGCCTTTACTTTGGAGGAGCACCCACTGTAGAGGAAGAAGGAAGGTTGAAGAATATTCTTCTTCGGAAGTCCCAAATTCAGACAACAATTCTATTAAAGAATCTGTTGAATTTTCTGAGCCCTCTTTCAGAATGAATTTTTGCAGAATCTCTTTTGGAAGTCACTTCGGAAACTGAATTCCCTTCTCTTGGAAGTTACTTCAGAACTTCACTTCCCAATTCAGAACGCAGAACTTCACTTCCAGTTCAGAACGCAAAGAGAGAGAGAGTTTTCGTTTGTTGTTTCTTAGAATGATAGAACGGAGCGCTATTTATAGCGCTTCGGAGGGGCAGATTGGTCCGAACCCATCCAATATCCAACAGTTGCAACGGTTCGGTCTGACAACCGCCCAACCGCCCAACTGCTGCGACGGTTTACAGACAGCCGTTGGCGGGGCGGTTTGAATTCGGATAGCGGAGGGGGTCCGGTGATGGGGCGGTTCGGATAGCGGAGCGGGTATGCTCGCAACCCATACCGGTGAGACCTGATTCAAAAAGAAACAGGCCGGGTAGGGAACCCGAACTCGAACCCAGACCCGGGCCCGGGCCCGAGCCCGAGCTCGGCCCGGCACCGGCACCGGCGCCGCCGCCGCCAGCGGCGGTGTGAGCGCGCGCATGTGCGGGCATGTTTCCCTCCCAATCGCACGCGAAAACTCCAAGTACCCAAAGGGCACGCTCTTTGTTCTCAATTTTCTCTATTTAAACACTACGAATTTCCATCCCAGGGCCAATGTGGGACTAAATGCTTTTAGCTACCTTTAGTCCCATTTTGGCTTTGAATTAGACAATCTTTAGACTTGAATATCTCATTCATTCGAAGTCAGAATTGAACATGTGAATATACCACGTTCTTCCCCAATGGAAGGAGAACACACTCCAACCATCATCTAATTGATTCGATCAACGGATCTCGCCGTAATTCAATTCAAAGATTCACATATATATTCTTCATATTCCAACAATCCCTCACAATGAATGGAGATTCAAGGAATTGACACAAAAAGAGACTGACTCTATTGTGAAAGGTACTTTAGAAAAGAAACTGCATCAGGATAGGTGAACTAGGTCTTGAACCTTCCATAGCGAAAGCTTTATCGGACTTACTGGCTAATCAGTGAACTAGGTCTTGAACTGTTAGCCGTTAGTGTAAGCCAAGTCAACAAGTTTCACACAGTGACTTTCCAAATCAACTTTGGTTCTCGGTTGTATCCATTTTAGCCCTGGATATTCTTGGTTTCAGAGAGTATCTTTAGGGAATAACAGCCTCCATAGAAATTCTCAAAGAGCCGACCCAACTCTATACTCACATAGGTGATCGTCCTATTAAGAGTAGTCTACTCTACTCCACTTGTTTAGTAACAAGATATAGGCATCATTAAAAGCGTTAAGCTTATCCTTAATCCACTTGTAGAAAAGCACTTATGTGCACCTTAGGAATGGATTGGAGTCAAGCTCCCAAGTGCTTACTTGCTAAGTCAATCATAACTAGTTTTTCCTCTTGAACTTAGTCCGTGGGATTTACAGTCGCTAAGTGAGATTTTCATTAAGCTGACTCGGTAAGGTTAGGCTTTTAGACCCATTCCCCTCGATGCGCAGTTTATATGCTATCCACTTAAACCTTTAGTAAGCGGATCCGCTAAATTATCTTTTGACGAGACAAAGTCAATAGAGATAATTCTATTTGAGAGCAACTGCTTCACAGTATTATGTCTACGACGAATATGTCTAGACTTACCGTTGTATATAACATTTTGTGCCCTAGATATACTGCTTGATTATCGCAGTGTATACATATAGCGGGCACTGGCTTTTGCCATAATGGTATATCTTCCAAATATTGTTGAAGCCATTCTGCTTCTTCTCTGGCATTATCTAAGGCTATGAATTCCAATTTCATAGTGGAATAGGCAATACATGTTTGCTTAAAAGATTTCCAAGATAATGCTGCTCCTCCTAGAGTATATACGTATCCGCTAGTTGATTTTGATTCCTCAGAATCTGCAATCCAATTAGCATCACTGTATCCTTCAAGTACAGGTGGATATTGTCCATATCTCAAGGCATATTCCTTCGTATGTGATACGTAACCCAATAATCGTAGTAGAGCGGTCCAATATTGATCACTAGGATTGCTAGTGTATCTGCTTAACTTGCTTACAGCGTAAGCAATATCGGGTCTAGTGCAATTCATCAAATACATTAGACTTCCGATAATCTGAGAATACTCCAATTGGCGTAAATTCCTGTATTCTTATGAAGGTGGACGTGTGTGAGAAAAAGATTTGTATTCTCTTTTATCCCATGATCCTTGAATCTTTCTATCATCTTATCCACGTAGTGAGATTGAGATAGACTGATTCCATCTGGTGTTCTGGTGATTTTAATTCCTAAAATTACATCAGCAACCCCCAGATCCTTCATGTCAAAACTGTTGGATAACATTCTTTTAGTGGACTTAATAATTTCAATATTAGTCCCAAGTATTAACATGTCCTCTATATAAAGACAAACAATGATACATGCATTTTCAATTGTTTTCATGTAAACACACTAATTGCATTCATTGATAGTGAATCCATCTTTGATCATGACACTATCAATTTCTCATGCCACTGTTTTGGAGCCTGCTTTAGACCGTATAAGGATTTTACCAATTTACACACTTTGTATTCTTGGCCCTTGACTATAAATCCTTCAGGTTGCTCCATATATATTTCTTCATTTAATTCACCATTTAAGAATACAGTCTTGACATCCATTTGATGGATATCTAAGTTATGTAATACTACAATTGCAATCAACATCCGAATGGATGTTATTCTTGTTACCGGTGAATAAGTATCGAAGTAGTCAAGTCCTTCTTTTTGTCAATAACCCTTGGCTACTAATCTAGCCTTGTACTTATCGATAGATCCATCGGGTTTTAGTTTTCTTTTGAAAATCTACTTACACCCAATTGGTTTACTGCCAGGAGACAAGTTTGCTAATTCCCGAGTATGATTACTTAGTATGGATTCTATTTCGCTATTTATAGCTTCTTTCCACATTTGTACTTCTGGGGTTGACATAGCCTCTTTAAATGTTTGAGGCTCGCTTTCAATAGCGTATGCTATGAAATCTGGACCAAAAGATTTTAAAATTCTAGATCTCTGACTTCTTCTTGGTTCAATTTTCGCATTAACAATCGGTTCCTCGGGGCTTTCGTCCCTAAACGCCATCTCATGTGTTCTTTTCCCAGAAGTCTTATCTGGTTCCCGTTTATATGGAAAAATATCTTCAAAGAACACAGCATCTCTAGATTCGATAATCATGTTTACATGAATATCTGATATCTCTGATTTATGAACTAGAAATCTGTAGGCACTACTATTCAAGGCATAGCCTCTGAATATGCAGTCCATAGTTTTTGCTCCCAACTTAGTCTTTTTAGGTAATGGTGCTAGCAACTTTGCAAGGCACCCTCACATTTTGAGGTAATGGTAGGAAGGCGTCCTTCCATGTCATAACTCGAATGGTATAAGACCAAGTTTCTTGTAGGGTACTCTATTTAGAATGTAATTTGCAGTTAACAGAGCTTCCCCCCACAAGTTCTGTGGAGCTTCACAACTTACGAGCATGAAATTGACCATCTCCTTCAAAGTTCTGTTCTTCCGTTCAGCAATTCCATTTTGCTGTGGAGTATATGGTGCTGTAGTTTGATGGATTATACCAAATTAAGCACATAACTCACTAAAATCATTTGATTCATATTCTCCGCCTCTATCGAATTTTAGAATCTTGATATTCTTGTTGAGTTGATTCTCAACTTCGGCTTTATATGTTATAAACATATTTATTGCCTCATCCTTACTGTTTAAAAGATACACATAACAGTATTTTGTACAGTCATCAATAAAAGTAATAAAATACTTTTTACCGCCTCTAGTTGGCATAAACTTCAAGTCACACAGATCGCTATGAATTACCCTAAAAGTTCTGTATTTCGATCAATTGAGTGAAATGAATTTTTCGCTAACTTGGCCTCAACACAAATCTCACACTTGCGAATTTCTTTCAAGTTGAGTTTAGGAATATATCCTAGATTAGACAAGTTCTTTAAAGACTTGTAATTTACATGCCCTAATCTAGCATGTCATAAAATAGGAGACTCAAGCAAATAAACAGAAGATTTTCCTTTATTTATAAGCTTCGGTTACAAATATACAGACTTTTTATCTACCACTGCAACATTGGCTTTAAAAAGTCCATCAACAAGATAATCCTTTCCCACATACATTACTCCCTTTGTAGGTACAAATTTATCTGATTCAAAAACCATTCTAAATCCTTTATTACTAAGTATTGATCCAGAGATCAGATTCTTGCGGATATCTGGAACATGTAGCACATCGTTCAGAGTAAGCTCTTTCCCCGATGTCCACTTCAGGATGACCTTGCCTTTTCCTTCAACCTTTGAGACGGCTGAATTTTCCATGAATAGTTGCTCATCTTGCTCCAGTTTTTGATATTCAGAGAATAATAATTTCTCAGAGCAGATGTACCGAGTAGCCCCAGTGTCTACCTACCAATCCTTATTATTGGTTGTTAGATTCACTTCTGACACCACAGCTGAAAGGTTTGGCGACGCATGGTCGGTCAAGTTTGCCTGTGGATGGTTCTTCTTGTTCTTTTTGAGACGGCTGCGATATTCATTTGCCTTATGCCCTTCTTTGTTGCAGATGTAGCAGGTTCCCTTGAAGCGCATGTTCTTGCCTTCTTGGACCTTGCCTTTGTACCCCTGGGAAGTCTTCTTCCGCTTTAAGCCTTTGGAAGTAGACGATTTCCCCTTTGAGTCTTCGATCACATTGGCTTTGGCTTCATAGGAGTTCTTACTGCTCCTTTTTTTCGGACTTTCGGTTGTCCTTCTCGATTCGAAGCCTCACAATGAGATTTTTCAACTTCAGCTCCTTTCGCTTGTGCTTCAGGTAGTTCTTGAAATCTCTCCACGCAGGTGGGAGTTTCTCCACGATAGTAGCAACCTGAAAGGTTTCAGGTAGAATCATACCTTCGGCTTTTATCTCGTGTAAGATAAGTTGGAACTCTTACACTGACTGATTACAGTCTTACTGTCCACCATTTTGTGCTCCAGAAATCGTCCTACGACGAACTTCTTAGTACCAGCATCCTCAGTCTTATACTTATTGTCAAGACTAGCCCATAACTTCTTTGCCGTTGTGATAGGACTGTAGACATTGTAAAGAGAGTCATCCAGTCCATTTAAAACATAATTTCGACAAAGGAAGTCACCTTGAGTCCATGCATCGACTGCAAGAACTAAGTCCCGATCAGTTCCGAGTTCTGGTGGATCTTCTTGCAGGGATTTGGCCAGATGAAGAGTGGTCAAGTAGAAGAGCATCTTCTGTTGCCACCTCTTAAATTCTGTGCCGTCAAATTTTTCTGGCTTCGGGTTAGGAAGTGGAGTAGGCATCAAAGCTTGTAGCTGCATGTTTGGTGCCTTACTAGAGCTATCTTGATTAGTCTCAGACATTTCCTGTAAGTTCAAGCAGAACAGAAGTAAGAAACTTCAATAGTTAATTGTCTTAAGATTGTTGGTTTCTAGAATCAATCTGACAACTAATCAATATCACTGAAATATCAACAATCTAATTGGCCAGGTCGGTAAATATCAGGTGGGAGGTTTTCCGTTCAATAGAACGTTTCTTAATTTAAGAACCACCTTTCAATTTTCTTCCTTGGTTAAACACCAATTAGAATGGTATAAATCAGTATCAATATACTGAATATCAGTATATCCCTTGTATAAAAAAATTTATTCACTTATACAGTACTTGGAGTAGGGTACGCTTAGAGCGAATCTCCTTAAGACAATTACGTCCCCGCACCGGTGCTAACGGGTTACTAGACGCTAGTCTCCCAAGATACAACACTCCTTCACGGTATTTGGATAGCACTACCAAATCACCGTACGGTCGAACCGTAGTTAACCAGTACCTTCACAGGATTGTCGAAGCAGCGGGATAAAGACAAATTTCGGGAGAATATTTGCCTTTACTTTAGAGGAGTAGACGAAGAAGGAAGGTTGAAGAATATTCTTCTTCGGAAGTCCCAGATTCAGACAACAATTCTATTAAAGAATCTATTGAATTTTCTGAGCCCTCTTTCAGAATGAATTTTTGCAGAATCTCTTTTGGAAGTCGCTTCGGAAACTGAATTTTCCACTTCTCGTTGGAAGTTACTTCAGAACTTCACTTCCCAATTCAGAACGCAGAACTTCACTTCCAGTTCAGAACGCAGAGAGAGAAAGAGTTTTCATTTGGTGTTTCTTAGAATGAGAGAACGGAGCGCTATTTATAGCGCTCCGGGAGGGTCCGAGCCCATCCAACAGTTGCAACGGTTCGGTCTGAATCGTTGCAATCGTCTGATTCAACCGTCCAACTGCCGCGACGGTTTACAGACAGCCGTTGGCGGGACGGTTTGGATCCGTATTGCGGAGTGGGTCTGGTGGCGGGGCGGTTCGGATAGCGGAGCGGGTATGCTCGTAACCCATACCCGTGAGACCTGATTCAAAAAGAACCAGGCCGGGTACCAAGCCCGAGCCCGGCACGGCACCGGTGCCGGTTGGCCGTCGCTGCTGCTGGCGGCGCGTGCGCATGTGCGGGCATGGTTCCCTCCCAATCGCGCGCGAAAGCTCCAAGTACCCAAAGGGCACACCCTTTATTCTCAATTTTTTCTATTTAAATACTACGAACTTCCATCCCATGGCCAATGTGGGACTAAATACTTTTAACTACCTTTAGTCCCATTTTGGCTTTGAATTAGGCAATCTTTAGACTTGAATATCTCATTCATTCGAAGTCGGAATTGAACATGTGAATATACCACGTTCATCTCCATGGAAGGAGAACACACTCCAACCATCATCCAATTGATTCGATCAACGGATCTCGTCGTAATTCAATTCAAAGATTCACATATATATTCTTCATATTCCAACAGTTTTATTTTTGTGGGTGGTTGTAGTTCAAATTCATTCGTAAATGACACAATGCTCGTCGTAAATTACACTCATAACTACTTTATATTAAGAAAGAATCACAATCACCACAAATAATAAACTGTTATGATACTAACTAAGATTGGTTATAGATCTTAATGTAGAGACGAGAACTGAACTGCAGCAAGAAATTTTATATTATGTGAAAGAAAGCTCTTCGCATTGTTATGGCTAAATCGATCGTTTATCCTGATCACTCGTTTGGGTGTAGCC
The DNA here is from genome assembly GCA_038442645.1 of Agave tequilana. Taxonomy (NCBI): domain Eukaryota; kingdom Viridiplantae; phylum Streptophyta; class Magnoliopsida; order Asparagales; family Asparagaceae; genus Agave; species Agave tequilana. The sequence goes on from JAVJIF010007816.1 coordinate 8,071, forward strand.
TGGATCTCCAGATGTATCCTATAGAGTAACAATGGATACGTGGATATGACACCAATGCCACGCATTGCCACCTCAATAAAGTACCTCTTATGTGGCTTTCATTCATAAAACTAGTTAGTTAATTAGCGTAATATGCAACGCAACCATAGGAAGAAAAGAATGATGCCTACTACTATTTTTTATAAGGATTTGCATGACATTACATGATTATATGGTGACTTTTTTTTTTTGGTTGAAAAACGAGGAATTTCAAGTGAATCTTTGAGATGAATTGAGGTATGATCTGTTACTAGAATCACACGGATGATGATTGGAATGCATTCTTCTTCCATTAGAGTCGAGTGATATATTCACATGCTCAATTCCATTTCCGAATGAATGATATATTCAAGTCAGAATTTGGCCTGATTCAATAGTTAAAGAAGAATAAAAGAAGTGAAAATACTTTAATTCCACATTGGATATGGTGTGAAAAGTTGAGAGGTTTAAATATGAGAATTTGGGAACAAAGGTCGTGCCTTTTAGTACTTGGAGTTTTCACCCGCGTTTGGGAAAACCATATCCACACGTGCGTGGAAAAATAAGAAAGAATAGAAAGTTCAAAATAGTTGTCTGAATCTGTGTCTTCTTATTACAGAAGTGTTTGAGAGACTAGCGCCAGGGTTCTTTTTACAATGGTTATGCTGGAATATTTTTTCTCATAAATATTACTGTTAATATATTGAATATATGTTGAGATTGACTACCAGCAACCCAACCCGTAGCACCGTAGCAGTAGTGCTATACATATATCGTGAAGGAGTGTTGCATCTTAAGAGACCAGCGTCCGGGTTCTTTTTACAGGGGTTGTGCTAGAATATTTATTTTCATAAATATTACTGTTAATATATTGAATATATATTTAGATTGACTCATACCAGTCTAATTGGTGTTTAATTAAGGAAGAGTATTGAAATGTGTAAGACAATTAATATCGAAGTTACTAATTCTACTCTGCCTGAATGCAAAAGATGTCTGAAACTAATCACGAAGATAATTCCAGTAGGGCATTGAACATGCCGATCCAGATTATGTTGTCTGCTCCACTTTCTAACCCGAAGTCGGAGAAGTCAGGAAATTTTGATTGCACAGAATTCAAGAGGTGAAAACAAAAAATGCACTTTTACCTGATCACTTTACATCTGGCCAAATTCCTGCAAGAAGATCCACCAGAAGTCAGAACTGATCAAGATTCTGTCCTTACAGTTGATGCATGGACATAATGTAAGTTTCTTTGTCGAAATTATATTTTAAATAGACTGGATGACTCTCTTTATAATGTCTACAGTCTTATCCCAACGACAAAAAAGTTATGGGCAAGCCTTGATAAGAAATATAAGACCGAGGATGTCGGCACTAAGAAGTTCATCGTGGGATGATTTCTTGAATACAAAATGGTGGATAGTAAGACTGTGATCAGTCAAGTGCAAGAGTTTCAACTTATCTTGCACGAAATAGAGGCTGAAGGTATGATCCTATCTGAAACTTTTCGGATTGCTACTATCGTGGAGGAACTATCACCTGCGTGGAGAGATTTCAAGAATTACCTAAAATATAAATGAAAGGAACTGAAGTTGAAAGATCTCAATGTGAGGCTTTGGATTGAGCATGACAACCGAAAATCTAAGAAGAGGAGCAACAAGAACTCCTATGAGACCAAGGCAAATGTGATCGAAAACTCAAAGGGAAAAGTGTATACTTTCAAGGGTTTGAAGTGAAAGAAGACTGCCCCAGAGTATAAAGGAAAGGACCAAGAAGCCAAGGATAAGCGCTTCAAAGAAAATTGCTACATCTGCAACAAGAAGGGACACAAGGCGAATGATTGTCGTAGTCATCCTAAAAAGAACAAGAAGGACCGGCCATATGCAAACCTAACCGACCATGCGTCGCCAAGCCTGTCAGCTGTGATGTCAGAAGTGAATCTGACAACCAACAATTAAGATTTGTGGGTAGACACTGGGGCTACCCGACACATCTGTTTCGAGAAAATACTATTCAATATCAAAAACTGGAGCATGATGAGCAATTGTTCATGGGTAACTCAGCCGTCTCCAAGGTTGAGGGAAACAAAAAGATCATACTAAAGTGAAAATCTCAGAAAAAACTCACTCTAAATGATGTGCTGCAGGTTCCGGATATCCGCAAGAATCTGATCTCTGCTTCAATTCTCAACAAGAAAGGTTTTAGAATGGTTTTCAAATATGATAAATTTGTACTTACTAAGGGTGAGGTGTATGCGAGTAAGGGTTATCTTGTTGATGAAATCACCTAGAGGGGGGGTGAATAGGTGATGGCTATACTAATGGTCAAATATTGCGGATTTAAAAACTATTTAAGCAATAAGCACAATTAAAAGAACTTGCAAGTAAATAGGTAATTAATAGAACAAGTAAAAGAGAGATAGAGTTTAGAGAAAAGTGGACAATCGCAAACACGAAGATATTTTTCGAGGTTCGAGCCACACTCTACGTCCCCGCCTTCGACACACGAAGGATTTCCACTATAGGTGATCCTACCGGATCGTCAATATAAGGACACACTTGTCCTATCTCTCGCGGTGCCACAACACCAACTTTGGAGCAACACTTGGTCGCTTGAGGCCGATGCCTCTACAACTTCTCACAATGAAGAATGGTGATCAAACACTCGATCACAAACAAAAGGCTCACTTGTACAACCGTACAACCAAGATGAGGAGATGATATCTTTGGGATTGTGTAGTGTACAAAAACTAGAGAGAAGTAGAGGATTGCTTCAAGTAAAAGAGTTTGGAATTTTGGCTCAATGGAAAATCTTTTGCTAAAGGCTAAACTTTTGAAAACTTAAATTTTAACTTGTAAATCTTATTTTTTTTAGTTGTAGAACACTCCTTCTATTTATAGGGGATGAAAACTGACTTACAAAGGTCAAAAGAGTCGTTGGGGAGAAACCCAACAAAAATTGCGTCAGAAAATATAGCTGTTGGGAGTCTGTCAGAAAATCTGACTGCTGTCGGTCGACCGGTCGGTCGACCGTCGACGGTCGGATTTCCGACTGTTGAGAAGCCGGTCGACCGAAGCGGTCGACCGAAGTCCCAACCAGAGAGCAAGTCTCTCTGTCGGTCGACCAGCCCGGTCGATCGGGGAAAACAGAGAGCAAGCTCTTGCTCTCGGTCGACCGGTCGGTCGACCGATGTGCACACATGCACAGCGGTGCATGTCGGTCGACTGGGCCGGTCGACCGGACAAGGCAAAACTGTTTTTCCCAAAGGCTATTTGAAGATGGTAAATTTTGATAAAAATTCTTTGGATAGGAGAGTACAAAATAGAGTTCTAGGACTTGTAATAATCAGGGTGTGATCATAGATCAACACCAAAAAGACTTGAACTATATTTTGACAAAAATCCTTTTTCCAAACAAAAACTGTTTTTCCAAAAAACTTGTTTTTCCAAAATGATTTTTCCAAACTTTGATTTTCCAAAATTAGGTTAGAAATCTTGATACGAAAATTTGTTTGTAGGCATGAAGCAATATGAAAAGTGTGTGTGTGTGTGACAATCCCAAAGTAATCTACCTCTATCATCTAGGTTTTAAACAAAATGAACTAAAAATCCTAACTAAAAATAAAATTACAAATCTTGTAGTCTTCAATCTTGTTTGATCCTGAAGCGCTTCTATTGTGCCGTGGATCTTGGGATCCAAATCTTTGCGGCTTCCAAAGTGTGAGTCTTGTGTTGGAGCCATCAAACAACCTATGATTTTTTAACCTGAAACTTATTTAACAAAATTGTTAAAAGCATAATTATATATGGTTTGTTATCATCAAAACGTCGGGCTAATGGCCTTTGGGCCAACAATCTCCCCCTTTTTGATGATGATAAAACATATAGAGTTATCACAAATATTTTGGGTGGAGTCTTCAAGTGAAGCTCCCCCTTAACACATGCATATATAAAATGATCACAAAAAGAGATACATATGCAAAACACAGGCATATAGGATATGAAACTGATACACATGCCAACCATCCATGCATACCAAAAATACAGAATTATAGGTGTATGCATACATGGTTTCCTCCATCCATCCAATAATTTTTCCATCCTCCAAAAGAGGTGATTGAGGTAATAAAAAGCATAAGACATAATAAACATAACCAATCACATCACATATGCCACAAGTAAAAGAGAACATAACTGTCATAGATAAACATATGTTCATACATGACATAAAACATAATACATGTCCACACTGCATGTCCAAAACAAAATACATAAAAGATCAACTATAATTCCAAAAAAAATAACAAAATAGCAAAATAGCCCAGATAACTCCAAATAACTCTCCCCCTTTTTGACATCATCAAAAGGGGTCACTCCTCCTCAGAATCTGAATCCTGGGCAGCTGCAGGTTGTGGTGGAGAAGCAGGAGTCCTGACGGGAAACGGAGGGCCGGTGGTAGGAAGAGGCCGAGCATGAACAGATGGAACTGGAACTGACCACTCATGCTTCAGGTAGATGCCACCGAGATAGGACTCCAAGTATCGGATGGAATCACAGATGTACCCCATGTCATTTTCCAAATTCTGATAATGCGCGGACATCTCCGCGAAAATCTGCTGACGATGTGCAGTCATCTCAGCAGAGAGCTGCTCATGGTGCTCCCGAATCTGAGTGGATAAGGCAGCATAGGGATCGGAAGGAGCAGACGAGCCAGAAGAGGAGCCAGGCATAGGAACAGCAGGATGGAAAGGAGGCGGCTGAGGAGCAGGAGGGTGCTCCCTGGGACGCATCCTCTTGAGAAGGGTGCTGTTCAGATCAACAGATGGTTCTACAGATTGTTCAGAGGAGAGATTGAAATTGAGTTGCTTTAGCAGATAAGTAATGACCATCCCAAAAGGCAAATGCTGAGTGGGGACAAGGAGATGGTCCGAGGTCATAATGCTGATGATGAGCCTGAGGATATTGACTCTAATGCCTCGCAGAAGGTAATAGATGAGCAGTGGAGCAGATCCCCTGGCGTGACTATACTCTCCCGATTTTGGCAGGAGGTTATAGAAAACTATTTTGACTAGGACTTGAGCAATAAGAGTGTATCGTTTAACTTCCTCATTCCTAACCAAGCCAGGGTTGTCATCCCCATGAAGCAACGTGGAAGCAGTGAGGGCAGACTCACCGTCCGGGTAAACAAAGTCATGAAGATCTAGGTTGAAAATGTCTTCACCCTCACAGGAGAGGTGAAGATGATGAGCAAAGTCTTAAAGAGAGATGTCTATATCCCTCCCCAAGACTCTAGATCTAATCTAATTAGACTCATATGAAAGGTTAGAATAGAAATATTGAACTAGAGTTGGGTAAACTGGCTCCCTAATAGACAGATAATTTTCCAAAGAGTTAGCTCTTAAAATGGGGGCGAAATTGAGTTGTTCAAAATCATTAATTACCACAGATCGCCCAGAGCTAACATGTCTAGTAGAAATTACAATATATTTATATGAAGCTTGAGATGAAACAAAGAGGGATGAATGTGAAGAGGACCGAGCAGTTTTACCTTTCTCTGAACGTGTTCTCTTCGACATGATGAAGTGAAAAACAAGTTTTTATGGCTAGATCTAAGAGAAGGAACTGAAGATAAAACAAAAGAATTGAAAGATCTAGGAAAAGAAAATTTTTACCTTGAAATTATGGAGAAAAACCAAAATTTCCTTGAGAGAATGAAGATCCAGGCCTGAGACTGCAAATTTTATGGAAGGATTTGGGTTTAGGAGAGTGGGAGAAAGGTTGGAGGGTGTTAGGGTTTTGGAAGAGATGAGGTAGAAGAGGAAGAGGCGGTTGAATGAGAGTAAAGGAGAGATGAGGGCTTTAAAAGATCGGGTTGAAAAACTGTGAACCCGTCGCCCGGTCGACCGAGTCGGTCGACCGGTAGAAACCGAGAGCACTGGGCTTTCAGTCGGTCGGCCGCTGCGGTCGACCGACTATGGGTAGAAAAAATTTCTGCGTTCCAGGCAATATCGGGCGACCGGGTCGGTCGACCGGGCCTATGCCAGGCCAGATCGGTCGACCGGGCCGGTCGACCTGTCATGCTGAAAACAGAATTAAAACAGTTTTTAAGTTGGGTTTTTAATTTAATTTTTCTTTTAATCAAAACAAATATTTCTCTTAACAAGAATGTTGAAAATACTACTTGGCATGAAAAACACAATACAAATTTTATAATATTCACTTATTAATTTTTATTATCAAGAAAATTTTATTTATAAATTAGGTAATAAAAGTGAGATGTTGAAGCCGAATACCCCGTTAAGGGTTCTGAACTTCTCGTCATTCCTCTGAATAAGAGTTGAGGCGCGCAATTGCCATCTCTATTTATTTGCTCAAAAAAAATTGTTTTAGATAAATCTTTATTTTGACAAAATTCATATAAACAAGATCTAGACATGTGAACAAAAATCATATGGCATAGAAACATGATAAAACATGGCATAGATACAAACAAAATAGAAATGCAAGCCTACATGTATCACAATAACACAAAAGTAAACTAGCATATCCTATATATGAAAAATAAAATCTTTATGTGGAGAGATTACCAAACCAAGGCATTCTCCAAAAATGGGTGCCTCCATGATAATGATGCAAGCGACGATGTGTTCGTTGAGCATTTTTGCATCCACCACCCGGGCACCATCTCCTCCTAAGTCTTGGAGGATGAAGACCCACCTGCATCAATTATGTTCGGTGTGTCTTTTGGTACCCAAATCTTTTTGGGTCCTATAGGGTTAGTGTTTTCTCGAACCCAAACATTTTTATTTAATAAGTTTAGCTTAGCATAATAAAACTTTTCTAAATGGCCTTTGCGGCCACAATGAGTGCAAGTGTAAATTCTACCACTACTATACATAAAAGCATGTTTGTGTGTGCGCATGTTTTTGTGATTTAGAAGCATGAGAATGATGAGAGTGTTTCCCTTGGGATAATCCTTTGGGAAATCTAGATGCAAGTTTGGATACATCAAAAGCATACTTCTTTAAAGTTGAGTCCAAAACTTTAATACGTTTTTGAATCTCCAAAAATTCATTTTTGTTGCAAGTTGAAATAGGAGTTTTTCTTTACAAGCTATTTTATAATTTTCAAAATCCTTTTTCATCTTTTCAAAAGAATTTGTTAAAACATTTTTCTCTTGCAAAACATGTTCAAATTTAATTTTCAAAGAATCATTTTCCTTTTTCAATTTCTTATTTTGAGCTTGTGAAAGTTCATATCTACTTTGAAGCTCTTCAAAAAAATGTGCAAGCTCATCCATGGTTAAATCATCATCATCTATAGAGTTTTCTAGATATACCTTGGTAGCTTCCTCACCTTGTGCCATGAAGCACATGTGCGCGGCGTCGATCTCCTCTTCGGATTCTGACTCCGTGTCATCCCATGTGGCCACCATTGCCTTCTTCTTCTTTGGCCCGTTCTTGGAGGTAGTAGCTTGTAGAGAGGGGCACTCGGCAATTAGGTTTCCCGTCTTCTTGCAATGAAAATAAGGACCCGGTTCCTCTCTCTTCCTTTTGAATCTCCCTTGAGGTTTCCCTCTTCGGAAGTTGCTTTGTCTACCCTTTTTGTAGAACATTTTGCCCACCTTCCTTATGAGCATGGCAAAGTCTTCATCGTAGTCCTCCGATGAATCCTCCTCATCATGGGTGGATGAAATGGCCTTGAAAGCAAGGGCTTTCTTCTTTGGTGCCTCCCTTTCTTCTCTAACCTTCATTCCATCTCATGGGTTTTGAGATTGCCGATGAAGCCGGAGAAGTCCATCTCCTCCCTATCATTTAGTTCCTTGAGGGTGGTTGCCCTGACTTCCCAAGATTTGGGAAGAGCTCTAATGACCTTCCGGATCTTTTGGTCATTATCAATGGTGTCACCTAAAGAAGATAGAGTATTAGTGATTTTGGTAAAACGGGTGAGCATATCATCAATGCATTCATTTTCAAGCATATAAAAATTTTCATATTGAGAACGAAGCAAGTCAATTTTGGATCTCTTGACTTGAGACGTTCCCACATGAGTCACAATAAGAACATTCCAAACTTCAAATGCAGATTTACAGTTAATGATGCGTGAAAGGTCATCTTCATTTAAAGCTTGGGTGAGTGCATATTGGGCTCTAGCATTTGCTTCATAGTCCTTAGTGGTATCTTCGGACCATGTTTTCTCATCAGTGAGGGGTTCAATAAATTCTTTGGTGATGGCCCTAGCAACTCTAACTCCTAGAGATTTTAGGAAAAGGTTCATCTTGACCTTCTAAATGGGGAAGTTCAAGCCATCAAATTTAGGTGGGGACTTGATGCTAGAAAAGTCAACAGATGCCATGAATACAAATATAATGCACAACAAATAAAAATGCAACAAATAGATATAGCCAAAAGTGAGGATCTCCCTAAGGTGGTTAAACCAAATGCTAGGGTTAGGCTCTGATACCAATTGAAATCACCTAGAGGGGGTGAATAGGTGATGGCTATACTAATGGTCAAATATTGCGGATTTAAAAACTATTTAAGCAATAAGCACAATTAAAAGAACTTGCAAGTAAATAGGCAATTAATAGAACAGGTAAAGAGAGATAGAGTTTAGAGAAAAGTGGACAATCGCAAACACGAAGATATTTTTCGAGGTTCGAGCCACGCTCTACGTCCCCGCCTTCGACACACGAAGGATTTCCACTATAGGTGATCCCACCGGATCGTCAATACAAGGACACACTTGTCCTATCTCTTGCGGTGTCGCAACACCAACTTTGGAGCAACACTTGCTCGCTTGAGGCCGATGCCTCTACAACTTCTCACAATGAAGAATGGTGATCAAACACTCGATCACAAACAAAAGGCTCACTTGCACAACCCTACAACCAAGATGAGGAGATGATATCTTTGGGATTGTGTAGTGCACAAAAACTAGAGAGAAGTAGAGGATTGCTTCAAGTAAAAGAGTTTGGAATTTTGGCTCAATGGAAAATCTTTTGCTAAAGGCTAAACTTTTGAAAACTTGAATTTTAACTTGTAAATCTTATTTTTTTAGTTGTAGAACACTCCGTCTATTTATAGGGGATGAAAACTGACTTACAAAGGTCAAATGAGTCGTTGGGGAGAAACCCAACAAAAATTGAGTCAGAAAATATAGCTGTTGGGAGTCTGTCAGAAAATCTGACTGCTATCGGTCGACTGGTCGGTCAACCGTCAACGGTCGGATTTCCGACCGTTGAGAAGCCGGTCGACCGAAGCGGTCGACCGAAGTCCCAACCAGAGAGCAAGTCTCTCTGTCGGTCGACCGGTCCGGTCGACCGGGGAAAAACAGAGAGCAAGCTCTTCCTCTCGGTCGACCGGTCGGTCGACTGATGTGCACACATGCACAGCGGTGCATGTCGGTCGACTGGGCCGGTCGACCGGACAAGGCAAAAACTGTTTTTCCCAAAGGCTATTTGAAGATGGTAAATTTTGATAAAAATTCTTTGGATAGGAGAGTACAAAATAGAGTTTTAGGACTTGTAATAATCAGGGTGTGATCATAGATCAACACCAAAAAGACTTAAACTATATTTTGACAAAAATCCTTTTTTCAAACAAAAACTGTTTTTCCAAAAAACCTGTTTTTCCAAAATGATTTTTCCAAACTTTGATTTTCCAAAACTAGGTTAGAAATCTTGATATGAAAATTTGTTTGTAGGCATGAAGCAATATGAAAAGTGTGTGTGTGACAATCCCAAAGTAATCTACCTCTATCATCTAGGTTTTGAACAAAATGAACTAAAAATCCTAACTAAAAATAAAATTACAAATCTTGTAGTCTTCAATCTTGTTTGATCCTAGAGCGCTTCTATTGTGCCGTGGCTCTTGGGATCCAAATCTTTACGGCTTCCAAAAGTGTGAGTCTTGTGTTGGAGCCGTCAAACAACCTATGATTTTTTAACTTGAAACTCATTTAAACAAAATTGTTAAAAGCATAACTATATATGGTTTGTTATCATCAAACGTCGGGCTAATGGCCTTTGGGCCAACAGTTGATGGCCTTTTTAAGGTCAATGTTGCTGTTGTGGATAAAAAAGTCCATGTATCTGTACCTAAATCTCATAAATAAAGGAAAATCTTTTGTTTATTTTCTTGAGTCTCCTACATTATAGCATACTAGAGTAAGGCATGTAAATTACAAATTTATGCAAAACTTGTCTAATTTAGAATATATTTCTAAACTCAACTTAAAAGAAATTCGCAATTGTGAGATATGTGTTGAGGCTAAGTTTGTGAAAAACTCATTTCACTCAATTGATCGAAATATAAAACATTTAGGGTTAATTCACAACTACTTGTGTAACTTGAAATTTGCGCCAACAAGAGGCGGGAAAAAGCTATTTATTTTTATTGATGATTGTACAAGATACTGTTATGTGCATCTTTTAAACAGTAAGGATGAGACAATGAGCATGTTTATAACACAAAAAGTAGAAGCCGAGAATCAACTCAGTAAGAATATAAAAATTCTAAAATCAGATCGAGGCGGATGAATCAAATGAATTTAGTGAGTTATGTGCTAAATTTGATATGATTCATCAAACTACAATACCATATACTCCTTAGTAGAATGAGATTGCAAAACGTAAGAACAGAACTTTAAAAGAGATGGTCAATTCCATACTTGTAAGTTCTGAAGCTTCACAAAACTTGTGGGGGAAGCTCTATTAAGTACAAATTATATTCTAAATACAGTATCACACAAGAAACTTGATTTTATATCATTTGAGATATGACATGAAAGAGCACCTTCCTGCAATTACTTAAAAATGTGAGGGTGTCTTGCAAAGATATTGACACCACTACTTAAAAAGACAAAGTTGAGAGTAAAAATAATGGACTGCATTTTTATAAGATATGCCTTGAATAACAGTGCTTATAGATTTCTGGTCCACAATCAGAAATACCTGATATTCACTGACCGAACCAATTAGAACAGTGATCTTGATTAATTATCAGAACTAACACTTTCAGGTAAAATTCCATTAAAATAAATGAAAGATCCACAGATTTCAGAAAAAAACAAAAGCATAATTAATTATTCCAGATTAATCACCCCCTGGGAATCATCCACCCACCCACGCGTTGATGGGTTGATTGATGAGAACTCGGACCTTTTCTTTTAACTTATTATTGTTGTCAATAAATTCTACAAATTGAAAGGAAAATTTTGTTCAAGTTGTGGAGACAAAGCAAAGGACAAACTAAAATCTCGAATCCAGGGCACGCCACGCATTGCTGTCAAGCTTTCCGCTGGATTTCGCAAAATCGAACTGAAGATGTTCTCGACAACTGATTATGTCGTGTACAACTCATAACACCAAACAGCAAATTAAGTGCATTCTGATATCCTCTCTCTCTGAGCCACTCTGATAACATCAATCACAAGCTCTCTCTCTCATCACACCAAACAGCAAATTAAGTTCATTCTGATCTGAAAACATTTATCACAAGCCCTGCAACAACAACAACAAGCAAACCAAGCAACTCTCGGTGAGTTCAGTGGCGCAAGTGGAAGTTTTCCTTGTTTTATTGAGGCCACAACAAAACGAAAGTAGATATTCAAAATGTGTGATATATATGCTTCTCGCATTTACGTTCAAAGATGTTCTTGAGACACTGAAGTCGCTTGTTGGTTACAAAAAGAGTGGAATTATGGGATATCTGAGTTTCAGACTCGATTATGATCTTAGGTAATGTGTGAACGTAGATCTTTAGATTTGCAAATCTATCGTCTATTCTTTCTTATTTTTTTTTTCTCCACCTGAAAAAATATTTTTGGGAATCATTCACCTACACAAAGCTTAAACTACCAACGAGCAAGGTAGTCTTTGCTTCCTGTGTTCATAACCCAACATTATATTTATATTTTGATAGTTTTCTTGGTTAGGATGAGGAGCCGATTTAGATATCAATCAAAAAAAGATAGGGAAAATAGTTTTTATTTACTTGATCACAAATAGTTGTGATAGTGACATTAATCTCTCCACTTCAACAACAAAGCTCAGAAAATTCATCTGTAATCTCGTCATTTCTCAAGGTGACGACCAGCATGTTTCGTCGCTTTGGCAGAGATAGTGATGTTGAGAATAATTTAATTATAGAACCAAGCTCTCATAATTATATTCTTGCTCTTTTTGCATGATTAGATATTATCGTCTAAAAAAACAGTCTATAATCTTGCAGAATGTGAAAAATCAATTAGCTCAAAAGCCACAAGCCAACACTATAATAAATGGATAAGGGTCATGAATCCATGAAACAACAAAAACATTGTTCTTGGAAGAAAAAGAGAAAAAGGCAAAAGAAAAAGAACTCACTCTTAAAATAACTATGATGGGCCTACAGTTGTTGGCCATTTGTCATTGTGGTTGTGGCTTTCAATAGCCTTTTTCACGCGCTGAGATCTTTTAAGGACAAATCAAGCTCAACTTTCAATTGTGAACCAAAATGGAGGGCCTGCCCTTTTGATTAGTTTGCAGAGAAGGGTGATGTTTACATTCCATAAAAAGGAAAAGGGAATTGAACGCAAGGGGATCTTAGGTCAGAATATTTTCTTAGGTTTAAGCAAGGATTGGATAGGTTTGTCACCTCTGAGATTGAGAGGGTACTTTTGAGGCAATTTGCTCATGTCTGGTAGCTTGTCCAAGTGATATAGCAATCACACAAATGAAGTCATGTGTTTGGCAACATGAGGGGAAGGTAACACCCCTCCCTCCCAATTCTTATCGTCGTCGGATGGGACGACGATGGGAGTTTTAACTTGGATATCTAGAAATGAGTACAATGTATAAAACTAGAGAGTGACCTTTGTCTTTTTTGTCAAAACAAAAAAATTGGCAATAAGAATTAGAGTTAGAATAATCAAGGACATGTACGATGGAGTAGTAGCAAATGTTAGAACTTGCGGAGACATAACATGTGATTTTTCTATCACAATTGGATTGCATCAATGATCTGCATTGAGTCCATTCTCATTTGCCATAGTGATGAATAAGCTTACTAGAGCTATTCAGGATGAGATACCGTGGTGTATACTATTTGCTGATGATATTGTTCTAGTCGATAAGAGGAGAGTTGGGGTAAATACCAAATTAAAGTTATGGAGGCAAACTCTAGAATCTCAAGGTTTTAGATTAAGTAAAGTCAAAACAAAGTATATGGAGTATAAATTCAGTAAACAGCGAATCCAAGATTATAATATTGTGAGACTAAATGGATAAGAAATACCAATGAGCAGTCATTTTAAATACTTAGTTGCTATTATCCAAAAGATGGGGAGATTAATAGTGATGTCAACCATAAAATCCAAACCGGCTAGTTGAAATGGAGGAGTGCAATAGGAGTTTGTGATCATAACATTCCGTCATGGCTGAAGGGAAAGTTTTATCAGACTGCTATTAGGACAGCTTTGTTATATAGCACAGAATGTTAAGCTGTAAAGAGATATCATGCCCAGAAGATGAGTGTAGCAGAAATGCGCATGCTTCGTTCGATGTGAGGTAACAAGAGGAGAGATAAGGTGAAAAATGAGGATATTTGTACTAAGATAGGTGTAGCCTCTATAGAAGAGAAGATGAGAGAAATCGCTGACGATGATTTGATCATGTGTGACGCAGACCTACAGATGCTCCAGTCCAGCGAGTAGAGCGTATCAAATTAGGGCAAGTTAAAAGAGTGTAGAAGAGACCGAAGAAAACATTAATGGAGGTAATACGACAAGATATAGAAGCTAAAGGTCTCAGTGAAGGCATATTGCTTGATAGGAATGAGTGGAAGAAAGCTGATTCACGTGCACGATCCGGCGTAATTCTTTTTTGGTTCATGTAGCCTACCCCAAATACTTGGGACAAATGGCTTAGTTGTTGTTGTTGATGAAGAGTTAGCATGTGTAACAATTATGAGCTTTTATCATATGTTTAAACTTGCTCAAAACATGTGTAAGCTGGGGTTAGCTGACTCTTGAGCATGACATTTCAATTTAGGGGTTGTTTGGTATGTGTAATTGGGCTGCAAGTTGTAACCCAATTGCAGCCCAATGCAAACCCATTTGTTTGGCTTCCGCTGTTGTGAAGCTGTGTTTTGCAGCCCATTTCCTCTGTTGTGGGCCCCATCTCCATAACTGATGCATGTGCAGGTGTAAAGGCGAATCGCGATGGAGTGTGTTCGGGAACTTGCAAACTTTTTGCATTATCAAAAAATCTGACCTCTCTCATCACTCCCTTTCCTTTCTCTGTCCCTCTCTCGAGAACACTCCAGATGCCCTCGATCCTCTCTCTCTCTCTCTCTCTCTCTCTCTCTCTCTCTCTCTCTCTCCCCCCCCCCAACGAGAACCCTTCAGATCTAGCCCTAGACGCCGCTGCCTCCGCCACCAAGAGCGGCCTCCTCCACTTGCAAATTGACCAGAAATTCTTATCCTATCTCTGACCTTTCCCATTGTGCCCTCGACCAGTTCCCAAAATTAGCCTGCAACGCCCTTTCTCACGGTCAAAAGAACCTTGATCAGTCGCTTCTTCTGAAATTGGCCAAAACTGATAGGTGATCTCGCTTGGATTCCCGACAAGAAGGCAGAGAAACGCTTTCCCTAGCTACGAGGCTACAAGGAAGATTCCCCAAAGAATCATTGACTGTGTTGATTAGTTGAAGATGAGGCAAGAGGGCAAGCATAAATCACCTCTCAAGCCTTCAATGGCGAGCACATCTATTGCGGCTTGCTGCATTTGTGGGAAAGGGAGGAAGAGGAGGCTGACTGAAGTCTCTGATCAAGAGTCTTGGTCCGACAATCTAAAGGTTCAGGTAGTTAAATGTTCTTAATTTTTTAGAGCACCTGTATAAATTTGTCAGAGCACCATCTAAAGGTGCAGGTCCGACAATCTAAGGTAACAAGTATGAAACAGGCATTTTCAGGTTATCTACATGTTTTGCCATATCTCCCTGTACAATATGTTTGTAGTACATTGCTTGTTATCTTGGTTATGTTTGCTAACATGTATCATTAATGGACAGGTATGTTGATCCTACAGTTTAATATAATAAGGAAAATATTCATAATTCTTAGAATAATTATGCACATATTCATAATTCTTGGAATAATCACTGCAATATAATTATTGTTTCCCTGTTAAGAACGAATATTAATCTTACCAAATTTCTTCTCAACGGTACTCCTGGCTTTTGATAATTTGGGTTAACTGAGGGGATCACCTATTTGAGAAGATTTTATTTTATCAGGTTTTTTATTAAAAAAACGGTCTAAGAAAATATCAATATTTTGGCATGAATGGATTTCATCCTATACCTAAACAGTCCTGCTTTTGTGTGTTATAGCCAAATTACGATAATCCGCAGTTAGTAACATATACCTTTTTGTCAATTATATTTATGTTACATCCCAACTTTTTCGGTTAATTGTGAGCTGTATGAGAATTTATTCAGTAAACTAAGAGGGTCTCTTTAATTCAATTTAATCTGTCCTCGAATAAATTGGTATCCATGACACCCAATTCTACATGATACAGCCTACTGTGGGTTGACTATAGACTGTTATATGCATGTTAATTTAATTACAACCATTTCTCCCCCGTTATGTAGTGAATGGATAGGTTCATGGATTTGTGATTGGATGGTGCCGACCAGGAGATGAGCATCATTATACTTTGTGCTTGTGCGTGTGTGATAATGATGTGGATGACCAGCCGCAATGACATCACAGAATCAATCCTGAGAGAGATAAGGAATATGGAAAGAGGGCTTTATTTGAGAAGAGTGATGGAGTACAGTGACACCAATTGCCTCAATATGTTAGGATGGACAGAGAATTATTTTTCAATCTTTCTGGAATGCTAAGGACTAGGGGCCTCATACAAGATTCTGATCAAGTGACCGTTGAAGAGCAACTAGGTATATTCTTGTACACTATAGGTCACAACGTTCGTAGCAGAATCGTGGGTATGAACTTCTTACGTTCTGGTGAAACTGTGAGTCGATATTTTCAACGGACCCTACGCACAATTGGTGAACTGAGATGGGAGTATATATGTGGACCTAGCAACCATACTCATGAGAAGATCTCAGGAGACCCTAGGTTCTGTAATTATTTTCAGGTACCAATTCCTAAAACATTACGGTCTTAGATGAGTATTGTGTATTAAGTGTTGATTTGAAATCAACTTAATTTTATTGTGAATAGGATTGTATTGGAGCAATCGATGGGACACACATCCATGCTACCCTACCAGCTACTGAGGTTGGACCTTTCTATGGAAGGAAACCGTATCCCACTCAAAATGTCTTGGCAGCTGTAGACTTCGATTTGAGGTTCACTTATGTCCTAGCGGGATGGGAAGGATCAGCTCATGATGCCACTGTACTACGTGATACACTCACACACCCAAATGGTCTAAGAGTCCCAGAAGGTAGTTCATTAACAAATGCAACATTTTAACTAATTGAAAATTTGATATGTTTGTTTGTAAGTCTCCACCATATCTAATGTCTTACTTTTAGGGAAATTTTATTTGTGTGACGCTGGTTACAATACCAGGCCGGATTCTTAGCACCGTATCGTGGCACTCGGTACCATTTAAGTGATTTTCGTGTGATATTGCCTTCAAACTACAAGGAGCTTTACAATTACCATCACTCTTCGCTCCGGACAACTGTGGAGAGGGCATTTGGAGCCTTGAAAGGAAGGTTTTAAGATTCTAGCATCAAGACCATTCTTCCCTTTTAGCACTCAAGTGGTCATTGTTATAACATGCTGCATTCTTCACAATTATATCATTGGCCATCGGTCAGATGAGTTTGTCATGAGTGAGGAGGATTTCATTTTGCAAAATGTTTCCCAATCTGGACTATCTCGTAGAGAGATTAGAGAGGAGTCCAATTATTGGATTCAGCTTAGGGAAGAAATTACACTAAGAATGTGGCACGATAATGAGAATTGATGTAGTATGCGTGTTCTTATTTCGCATGTAATATTTTGAAGCTACTACTATGTACCATGTAGTTTGTTTAATTTATCTTTTAATTTACTGTTTTATTCTGTCTTTGAAATTTGACTAGACTCTATCGGTTTGTTATGCATCTCTTTGTAGTTCTCAATATTATTGGCAAACATATGAAATATTCTTGGCAACAATATATAACACTTTTGCTGTAGGGGATGTCGGGAGAGACTCGTCCATGTGACAATGATATTGGGCCCTCTGAAGAGGGAAGGAAGCGGAGGAAACAGGTATCCAAAATTTCAGGTGGTCGGAGGAGATGGGAGCCTTTTTGATTCAGTTTATGGCTGAGCAAATCACCTCGGGGCTAAGGGCAATAACTATGCGGCCGCAGCTAAAGCGGTGAACGACAAGTTTGAAGAGAACGTTTCTGAGGCCCAAGTATACAATCATTTGAGAACATGGAGAGCCAAGTGGAACCGGGTTTTAAATTGTCGAAAATTGTCAGGATGCGTTGTTTGGGAGGCAGAGACACGAACATTCCGGATGCCAGAAGAGGAATATAAAGTGTATATCAAGGTAACATCTTTTCCATATAAATATCAATTCTTTATATCCCATGCCTGGTGTTTATTTCATGATTAATGCTTACCCCTTGTATGTAGGCTAATAGGCTTGATAAGCCGTATCTGAACAAGCCCAAACATATGTATGATGAGATGACTATCGTTTTTGGAGATGAGGTGGCCTCCGGGAAGCATGCTAAGGATGGTGTTACCCCTGTAGGTTTGAAAAATGAGGCAGATATAGAGGATTTGAGGAAGGTGTTGGTAATGATGTAGATTCAGTAGGGCATGCCAGGAGGTCCGGAGACCAAGCTCAAAGCATGTCCATTTCCCAAGGATCAAGGGGGAGAGGAAAAAGGACAAACCCTCAACTTAAGATAATGGAGAACTTTGCCGGCTCATTAGGCAGTATCGCCAATCACCTCATTGAGGTCAAGGCGGAGGAAGAAAAGGTTCAGGATAAATGCTTGGAAGTACTACAAGGAATGATCGACACACAATATGATGGTGTCATATTTACTACTGAGGTGGTGGACGCCGCCTATGATTTCCTTGTGGAGCACCCAAATATAGCAAAGGGTTTCTTAAAGGAAGAACGAAATGAAGGCTTGCTGGTTGTTCCAGTTTATGAAGAAAAAACAGATGGACTGAAAACCCTTTGCTAGCTATCTTTCTCTTCCATAATAAGAATGTTGCTTTGGTGTTATCGCTTTTATTTATTGAATGATGCATTTAAGGTATGTAATATTAAGATTGCTGCATGCAATCAGAATATAATGGTGGACTTAAGCAGAATCTGGACTGTTAGGTTTGTTGTTGCTTTATAGTTGTATGAACTAACATATTCTTAGTTGTAACTTGTTTGGTTCTAATCGAGTTGTAATGAAGTTTGATTAAGGTAAGTGGTTAAGCTTTCAGCATTACTTGGTAGACTTTTACCACACTACTCTAGTTTCATTCTTTTTCATTTTATCATTCAATAACTATGGTTTTTCCTCTTATTGTTACTGCAGGCAACAACTGCATAGGAATATACAAAGTGTCATTAAAAACTTTGGGCAAGTAACAAGTATGAAACAGGCCTTTTCAGGTTATCTACATGTTTTGTCATATCTCCCTTTACAATATGTTTGTAGTAGATTGCTTGTTATCTTTGTCATGTTTGCTAACATGTATCATTAATGGACAGGTATGTTGATCTTACAGTTTAATATAATAAGGGAAATATTCATATTTCTTGGAATAATTTGAAAACACCTAGAGGGGGGGGGGGTGAATAGGTGTAAGTGCTAATCAAGTGAACTAAATGTGCTAAATGCGGAAGCTAATGCAAATCTTGCACAAACTTAATACAACACAACAAGTGTAGCCGAATTCCACGTGAAGGGCTCTGGACTAACTCCTCTTGATTCCCCTTGAATGGGTTGAGGTGCTATGTGAAGCTCTTGTTGGTTAAGTAAAAGTTAGGCACACACACAAGCAAGCCAAGCATATAAGGATGAACAATATAAAAGATGCAAGGCAACACAAGCAAATAGATATGATATGGCAATATGAATTATGCTCAACACAAGCAAATATGATATGATGTTATGAATGATGCTTTGCACAATAAATAGAGAGAGTTAGAGAGACAATGGATCAATCGCTAACAACAAGATATGTTTTGAGGTTCGAGCCCCTAGCTCTACATCCCCGCCTACACCACCGTGTAGGATTTCCAATCCACTATCTCCCACCGAGGGAACCTCTACCAAAGAGGATTTGTTACAACAATGGAGTACCGAACTCCTCTCTCAATACAAACACCTCCTCACACAAGAGGGGTAGGCCCTTAGCCAAACAACAACCAATCCACCTCACACTTGAGGGAAACAAACCAACAACCAACTCCACCTCACCAAGAGGGAGCAAACCAAACCTCAACCTCTACCTAAGAGGGAGCAACCAAGAAATCAAGGGTTTACAATAGGTGGTCTCTTTCAACCACAAACCTCTTTCCTTTTTATTTTTCCACAAAACAAGATCCTAAATAGATTAGGATAGAAGATACAGCTCAAGTGTGAAAATTAAGGTGTTTTTGGAAACAAGCAACAAAGAAAATACTTGGGAAACTCTTGTAAAAGATAGAGAATGAAAACCAATACAAATATCCCAAATTCCTATTTTCTTTGATTTTCCAAAAACCCAAAACAAGAGAGATGAAATCTTTTTGGCTCAAAAACTCTTTTGAAAACTAGTTTAAACACTAAACAAACTCTGAAAATTTTCTTATCAAAAGTCTTGTCAAAACAGCCCAAGAGATGGGGTATTTATACCTCCATCAGAAAACTAGCCGTTAGGCTGATGTGGCAGCCTGACAGGCTGACGGTCGACCGGCCCGGTCGACCGCCAACGGTCAGAAATGTGACCGTTGGGCAACCACGGTCGACCGGCCCGGTCGACCCAAACAAACAGAGAGCACTGCTCTCAGCCCGGTCGACCCGGACGGTCGACCGTCCCGGTGTCTCCAAACGTGCACAGATTTGTGCACGTCGGTCGACCGGCCTGGTCGACCGACTTCAGCCAAGTCGACTAGGTCAGTTGACTTAGTCGACTAATTGAAGCCTGGAACAGAAATCTGGGTCAGAAAAACTGGGAAAAATATTTTATAAAAATCTTTTATCTTTTCTGAAAATCCTATAAAATTTGTTTTAACATTTTATATTGAAACACAAACAAGTGATAAAAATTTCAAGACATATATCAATCATATCAATTCATTTTTGAGTCTTGCAAATTTTATCAAAAACAAAACTTGTATTTTTATCAAACTTGATTTTTCCAAAACATGAATATGATAGTCAAAAATAAGTTTGTTTAAGAAGTTTAAGCATGCATGTATAAATAGAAAATATCTACTATATATATAAACCATGTAAACTTGTTTTGATCAATCTATTCATGAAAACCAATTCTAAAACATAAAAACGTGCGTGTTGTGCACTTGAGCATATCAACTATACTAAGCTTTACAAATGGATCTAAAACACACTATCTAAACTATGGATACCTAAGTCTTCTTGATGATCTTCATCTTCAAGTTGACTTGCTCCAAAACTCCATCCATGGGCTAGGCAATGTATGATCTTGATGCTTGAGCCCTGGATTGACTTGCTCCAAAACTCCATCCATGGGCTAGGCAATATATGATCTTGATGCTTGAGCCCTGGAATCACCATGAAAAGCTTCTAAATTCCTTGTTGAAGCTAATCACCAACTAATATCTTGGTTAATGATCTGAAACTTAAACAATACAAGATTATTAGTAAACATAACTACATGAGTTAATCATCATCAAAACTAGGGTGGAAGGCCTTTGGGCCAACAATCTCCCCCTTTTTGATGATGACAAAACTCATGGAGTTATATATGCATGGATTAAAGTTAAGCTTCAAAGAAGCTCCCCCTTAACTCATGCATAAACAAATAAACAAAAAATATGCAATGAATGTACATAAACATGTATGCATCAATATGCATAAAACACATAAACATGTTCTAGATGCTCTAGATACCAATTAAATTAATAAAACATTAACAAAAACACTAGATGCTCTAGATACCAATAAAACTAAATATATGCAAAAACATAAGTATGCATATAAAACTCAAGTTATTCTCCCCCTTTTTGTCAATCATCAACAAAGGGGTAAACAATCAAAACAATAAAATGAGGGGTAAAAATCTTTCTCCCCCTTTTTGTCAATCAAAACAATAAAACAATGTTCTCCCCCTTTTGTCTAAAAACAAAAACAAGGACAATAAGGGGTGACTATAAAAACATGATATCAATTGAAAAATATGTCAATGAAGCATCTTGATATCAATTGAAAATAAACAAAGATTAATAAATGTTATATGCTATATACATTCATGAAGAGGAAGACGCTAAGTTAGCTTCCCTACACATATGCATTATATGAAGGAGGGATGTTAAGCCCTAATTCACATAACACACATTATGTAATGCATAAGAGGAGATGTGAAGCTCCCCCTACACACGTGTACCACATAAAGAAGAGATGTTAAGCTCTTCAATATACAATACACTCAACATGAATCTATATGTAGAAGAGATGTTAAGCTCTCCTTGCATATAGTCAATATAAATCAAAACTTTTGTTTTTTTTTTAAAACAAAATTTTTAGATACCAATTTAAAACACAAAACATCTTGATATCAAAAGATAGTATTTTTCTTTTTAAGCCATATAAACAATTGAAATGACTATTTTCTATCATAAAGTAAGGGAGTGGAAATACAAATACCTATAGAAATATGAAAATCGAATTTTCTCCCCCTTATATGAAATACCAACACAAACTATGCATAGGCTTGAAATAAGATACCAATTGAAAACTAAATCAATTGAAACAAAGTGAAGTTCAAGCTCTAGCATAAACAAAATTTGTGCTTAAGATATAGAAATATAATAGCACAAGTAAAATAAGTATATGTGTATGAAATAGAATGAGTACCAATCACTAATAGATGATACCAATTGAAAATATACATACACAATAAACATATGAGTATATAAAAAAATCAAAATGATACCAATTGAAATAGTTCAATGATACCAATTTACATAACAATAAAAGCATGGTATAACTCATATAACTACCTCCCATCTCATGCACAAGTTTAAAATGATTTTCAATATAAACATATAAGGCATGGACTCCCATCCAACCTCCCGTAGAAGGTAGGGGTTTTCAAAAATAGATTTGAAAATAGGCTTAGTTTGAAAAACTCTACCAAAATGAAGAATACCGAAACTAGTTAAATGGAAAAACTTTTAAACTAGTACGAAATCCTTCAAGTAAGAAATACAACAAAAATAGTTTTTCATAAAATACAAGATAATCAATACTCTAATTCAATTAGGCATAAATATGATTCATGAATACAAAACATGAGCAAGCAATAAATGTGAGTGTACAAATAAAGTGTGAATATCATAATCATGAAAATATTCAATTAAGCTCAATTATTCCTTAAACATTGAAAACACAAAAATCATCAAAACTTATTTAATCTTTATGGCATATGTATGTCAAGTACAAATTAAAATATACATACATATCCAAAACACAACGAGTCCACAAAATATATGCATTAAGGCACGTAGCTCAAAAGGATAAACATGTATATCTAATAGTTTGGACAAGATAGACATATACATGAAGTTAAACAATTAAACACAAAATCAAGAAAAACTAAATCTTCCTCCAAAACAAATTTCATTTCATGGTATATGTATGAATTGTCAACACAATAAGTATACATACATATCCCTAAACACAATTGAGTCCATATATAGATTTGCATGAAAGGCAAATGACTCAAGAGGTATACATGTATATCTTAAAGTTTGGCAATACAAACATATACATGAAGTGAAAACTCATAAAACAAATCCAAAATGGAATACAAGTTTGAAATGTACGAATCATCAAAACTAGACTATACTAGCACATCTAATGGGTTCAAATAAGCAATCAAGCCCAATATATATAGATTTATTTGTGGCCCACTATATGTACAAGTATAAGTCCTAGTCTTAATGAAAACTAACATCTAAACAAGTAATCTTAACATGAAGCATCAAAACACAATATAAAAATCATCATGATAAAACTAAAACATGATTACTAGGAAAATCCACAAGTTATTAGAACTATGATATACGCAATATCAACCAAAAAAGTGAGAACACAAAAGAATTTATCCATATTAAACATGGGTGTCTCAAAATAACTAAATGTATATCACAAGTCTAATAAGCATGGCATTTTCATACTAATCATTAAACAATAAAACATGCTATAAACAATGAATATTGAAAGCATGAAAATAATTAATGGGAGTTAGGAATCGTTACCAAAACCTAGAAGGCAACTTTCCTTGTTTCCAAAACATGGTGGTCCTCTCCACCAAATCTTCCCTTGAAAGTGATGCATCCAATTGATTTCCTTTAAGCTCGGAACGCATCCACTCCAAGGTACGGCTACTCTCACGTCATGTGAGAGCCCACACCTACATCAAACAAAGGAGGAGTGGTCTTTGGTACCCACATCTTATTGGGTCCATGAGGGTTAGTACCTTCTCTAACCCAAACAAATTTCTTTGCTAAATTAGAAGTATGTAATCTATCATAACAAAATTTAGCAAGGTGGCCCTTACGTCCACAATGTGTACATGTGTACACATGAGCATACATAGTGTGATGGTGTCCGTGAGGAGCATGTGTATGCCGTGTATGGTGTGCATGAAAAGATGGAACTTGTTTCTTTCGAACCAAGGATTCCAAGCGTGTATGGTTCATGGCACATTGGCTCATAGTGGAGCCCAAACAATCTACTCTCTTCTTTAACATACAAATATCATCATTAATCTTAGAAGAAGAGGTACATGCATTAGGTAGACTAGATGAAGAAGCTACACTAGCATGACAAACATGTGCATCTATATTATTTTGCAAAACAATATTTTTCTTTAAACACACATCTAAATCATTAGAAATAGAAATTATTTTGTTTTTCAAGGCAACATTCTCTTTTAAAACAAAATCAACTTTAGAAGATAAATTTTCATTTTTCTTCAAAATTGCATGGCCATCATTTTTAGATTTTAAAAATTCATTTTCTTTAAGTGCAAGTTCAAGTTGAGATTTTAATGAATCCCTTTCATTATAGACCTCAACCTTCTCTTGCAAAACACAATCAAGTCTAGAATGCAAACTTTTATTTCCTTTTTCAATTTCTAGACTTTTCTTTTTCAAAATCTTATATTTTTCTATTAACTTTTCACAAACAATTGATAGTTCTTCATTCAAAACATGGGGATCAATATTCTCATTACATGAAGAACTAGCACTATCATCATTATCTAAGTGGGTTTTCGATTGTACCTCAAGGGAGTCATTGCCTTAGACCATCAAGCATTGTGAATCGGATTCTCCACTAGACTCCTCTTCTTGGATTTGTACTTGAAGCTCGGAGGTGGTGGTTGTTGTCAACTTGTTCCACACTGTAAAAGCAGAATCAAGATTAGAAATATGCATAAGATATTCTTTTGAAAGTGTGCTTCTAATGGCCTCAAGGGCTTGTGCATTGGCCCCTATATGATTGCTATCACTAAGGAAGGATTCCTTGGTAATGGCAAGGTAAACTTTATGACCTAGGGTTTGTAAATAAACAGTCATTCTAATCTTCCAAACAACAATGTTGGAAGGGTCAAAACTAGGTGGGGTCATGAAGGCCATGGTAAACTATATGAGTGTGCAAACAAGCAAATGCAAACAATAGATTAGTAAGAAAATGGATCTCACTCCTAGGATGTTAAGCCTAAGTATCAGGAGCACTAGCTCTGATACCAATTGAAAAACACCTAGAGGGGGTGAATAGGTGTAAGTGCTAATCAAGTGAACTAAATGTGCTAAAAGCGGAAGCTAATGCAAATCTTGCACAAACTTAATACAACACAACAAGTGTAGCCGAATCCCCTGTGAAGGGCTCTGGACTAACTCCTCTTGATTCCCCTTGAATGGGTTGAGGTGCTATGTGAAGCTCTTGTTGGTTAAGTATAAGTTAGGCACACACACAAGCAAGCCAAGCATATAAGGATGAACAATATAAAAGATGCAAGGCAACACAAGCAAATAGATATGATATGGCAATATGAATTATACTCAACACAAGCAAATATGATATGATGTTATGAATGATGCTTTGCACAATAAATAGAGAGAGAGTTAGAGAGACAATGGATCAATCGCTAACAACAAGATATGTTTCGAGGTTCGAGCCCCTAGCTCTACATCCCCGCCTACACCACCGTGTAGGATTTCCAATCCACTATCTCCCACCGAGGGAACCTCTACCAAAGAGGATTTGTTACAACAATGGAGTACCGAACTCCTCTCTCAATACAAACACCTCCTCACACAAGAGGGGTAGGCCCTTAGCCAAACAACAACCAATCCACCCACACTTGAGGGAAACAAACCAACAACCAACTCCACCTCACCAAGAGGGAGCAAACCAAACCTCAACCTCTACCTAAGAGGGAGCAACCAAGAAATCAAGGGTTTACAATAGGTGGTCTCTTTCAACCACAAACCTCTTTCCTTTTTCTTTTTCCATAAAACAAGATCCTAAATAGATTAGGATAGAAGATATAGCTCAAGTGTGGAAATCAAGGTGTTTTTGGAAACAAGCAACAAAGAAAATACTTGGGAAAACTCTTGTAAAAGATAGAGAATGAAAACCAATACAAATATCCCAAATTCCTATTTTCTTTGATTTTCCAAAAACCCAAAACAAGAGAGATGAATCTTTTTGGCTCAAAAACTCTTTTGAAAACTAGTTTAAACACTAAACAAACTCTGAAAATTTTCTTGTCAAAAGTCTTGTCAAAACAGCCCAAGAGATGGGGTATTTATACCTCCATCAGAAAACTAGCCGTTAGGCTGATGTGGCAGCCTGACAGGCTGACGGTCGACCGGCCCGGTCGACCGCCAACGGTCAGAAATGTGACCGTTGGGCAACCACGGTCGACCGGCCCGGTCGACCCAAACAAACAGAGAGCACTGCTCTCAGCCCGGTCGACCCGGACGGTCGACCGTCCCGGTGTCTCCAAACGTGCACAGATTTGTGCACGTCGGTCGACCGGCCCGGTCGACCGACTTCAGCCAAGTCGACTAGGTCAGTTGACTTAGTCGACTGATTGAAGCCTGGAACAGAAATCTGGGTCAGAAAAACTGGGAAAAATATTTTATAAAAATCTTTTATCTTTTCTGAAAATCCCATAAAACTTGTTTTAACATTTTATATTGAAACACAAACAAGTGATAAAAATTTCAAGACATATATCAATCATATCAATTCATTTTTGAGTCTTGCAAATTTTATCAAAAACAAAACTTGTATTTTTATCAAACTTGATTTTTCCAAAACATGAATAGGATAGTCAAAAATAAATTTGTTTATGAAGTTTAAGCATGCATGTATAAATAGAAAATATCTACTATACATATAAGCCATGTAAACTTGTTTTGATCAATCTATTCATGAAAACCAATTCCAAAACATAAAAACGTGTGTGTTGTGCACTTGAGCATATCAACTATACTAAGCTTTGCAAATGGATCTAAAACACACTATCTAAACTATGGATACCTAAGTCTTCTTGATGATCTTCATCTTCAAGTTGACTTGCTCTAAAACTCCATCCATGTGCTAGGCAATGTATGATCTTGATGCTTGAGCCCTGGAATGACTTGCTCCAAAACTCCATCCATGGGCTAGGCAATGTATGATCTTGATGCTTGAGCCCTGGAATCACCATGAAAAGCTTCTAAACTCCTTGTTGAAGCTAATCACCAACTAATATCTTGGTTAATGATCTGAAACTTAAACAACACAAGATTATTAGTAAACATAATTACATGAGTTAATCATCATCAAAACTAGGGTGGAAGGCCTTTGGGCCAACATAATTATGCACATATCACAGCCCACATGTCAGTGGCCCTCTGATATTTCAAGTATGTTTGGATTTTTTCCCCCATATATGTGTTTTCAACCATAACTGGAGTTTGTATCTCTTATGTATGACTTTTCAACAAATGTATGCTATGTTCCAGTCAATTTTTTTTTTCAGTTTCATGGGATTTTAGTCTGCTGTCAGTCTTTATCTATGAGATTTTGGGAGGTCTTATCTGAGTTATAATGAACTAGATTGTTTTTTATTGGGGGATGAGGTGGCGAATAAATTGCAGCTCTCCTTACAGTTGCAGTTAGTGTCAATTAACAAAACTGGGCAGTACCACATGTATCAACCTTGCATTTTCAGGTTATAAACAGGAATTGGCATATCTCCCTTCATACAATCATTGTTAGTACACTGTTTTCTTGCTGTGTTATGTTTGCTAACATGTATCATTAATGGACATGTATGTTGATTTTTCAGTATTATATAATATGGGAATACTCAAAATTTTTGGGAATAAGCTATAACCACCAACAGCTAATTTTTGGTGGCTCTCTGACATTTCAACTTTGGTTTGAATTTTTTTTCCAGACATATTTTCAATCAATATTGGAGTTTGTGTATCTTATGTATGACTTTTCAACAAACGTATGCTATGTTACTGTCACTTTATTCTCCAGTTTCATGTGCTTTTAGTCTGCTGTGAGTTTTTATTATTGAAATTTTAGATTACAGTTATCTTGCTGGAGGATGAGGTTGCGACCAAATCGCAGCTCTTCTTACAGTTACAGTTATTGAAACTATTCAATTCTTAACCATTACTTTTCTATGTCCTATGTCTCTTTACAATTGGGTTCATTATATGCTGAGCAGATCTTGTATTACAAAGGTATCATTTTGGAGATTAATAAATGGTTTGGTCCATACAATATCATTTGCTCTTTAGTTATTTACCTGACATATTTTTTTAGGGCTTGCAGCTTCTCTTTTTTGTCTGTTAAAAAGTTTGCCAGGTAACAAGTATCAACCTTGCATTTTCAGGTAATAAACATATTTTGGCATATCCCCCTTCTTACATATTGCTGGTAGACTCTTGTTTTTGCTTTGTTTTGTTTGTTAACATGTATCAATAATGGACATGTATGCTGATCCTTCAGTTTTATATATATATATGAGAATACTTAGAATTTTGTGGAATAAGTATGAGCATATCAGTCTACTTGACAGGATTTCAAGGATGTTTGGGTTTTTTTTTTCCAACCATGTGTTTTCAGTGGTGGAGTTTCTGTCTCTTGTTTATTTAATGAAACATTTGTTCTGTTAGTTGTCACTTTTTTCTCCAATTCCCGGGCCTTTTGGTCTACTAACAGTTATATATATGAGATTTTGGGTTACAGTTATCATACTAGGGGATGAGGTGGCGATCAAATCGCAGCTCTCCTTAAAGTTACAGTTATTGAAACTTATCAATTCTTTGCCATTACTTTTCTATGTCCTATGTCTCTTTACAATTGAGTTCATTATATGCTCAATTGATAGTGAGCAGATACTGTAATATAAAGGTATCAGTTTGGAGATTAATAAATGGTTTGGTCCATACACTATCATTTGCTCTTCAGTTATTTACCTGACATTTTTTTTAGGGCTTGCATCCTTTACAGTTGGGCAGTTAACAAGTATCAACCTTGCATTTTCAGGTAATAAACATGTTTTGCCATATCCCCCTTCTTACATATTGCTAGTAGACTCTTGTTTTTTGCTTTGTTATGTTTGTTAACATGTATCAATAACGAACATGTATGCCCATCCTTCAGGTTTATAAATATATGGGAATACTTAGAATTTGGTGGAATAAGTATGCACATATCAGTCTTCTTGAGGGGATTTCAAGGATGTTTGGGTTTTTTCCCAGCCATGTGTTTTCAATGGTGGAGTTTCTGTCTCTTCTGTATGATTTTTAATCAAATATATGCTCTTTTAGCTGTCACTTATTTTCTCCAATTCCAGGGCTGTTGGTCTGCTGACAGTTTATATATATGACATTTTGGGTTACATGTATCTTACTGGGGGGATGAGGTGGCGAACAAATCGCAGCTCTCCTTACAGTTACAGGTATTGAAACTTACCAATTTTCAGCTATTACTTTCCTATACATTATTATGTCTCCTTATATATATTGGGTTCATTACTCTCAGATGACAGTGAGGAGATACTGTAAATCAAGGTTTCTGTTTGGAGATTAATGAATGGTTTGGTCCATACACTTTACTTTGCACTTTAATTAATTTCCTGGCCTTTTTTAAGCATTGCAGCCTATTTATCATATATATATATATAGGTATATATCTATATATATGTATATATCTATATATATACATATATATATGTATATATACATATATATATATGTACACACATACATACATACATACATACATACATACATACATATATATATATATACACACCTATTTGAGACGATTCTTAATTTTGGCTGCTAGGTTGGGAGGATGAACGAGATGGGGACATCGGGGGAAGAGAGGCGGGCGTTACTGGACGTAACATGGTCGTAGGCTAGGCTTATATGTGGATGGAGGTCGCACCGGCTTGCACTGATTAATTTCTTGATGTTCGTTTATCTGTACACGATGTACTAACAGTTTTTATGGATTTATTAAGAAATAGAGAGTGTACTTTCTACTCATGTTATAAGTAGCACATTTGAATATGAGCTTTTTATTTGTCTCGCAAGTTTTCAAATTTAATAGATCGGTTGTTCAGATTTGTGTTATGTATATATTCTACTTTAAATTTTCATTTGAGATATCTAGCTGCCTACTCATATTGCATATACATAGAACATATAACAGGTCTATACTGATAGGTGACATACAATATTTACGCAACCAAATTTGCAAGCGTTATTAACTATATTAGTTAAATAAATTTTTATCCATATGTTAATCATTATCAATGTATTTGAGGTAAACTTTGGTAACGATCAAATGTATTTGAGTTACATGTGGCACAAACAGCTAATTTTATGATCACTGCAGAACTGTATTGCAGACAGTTAATTGTAACTAGATTAATTTTTCTATTACTCGATTAACTTAATATATTCAACTAATGTTTTTTTAAAATTTATTTATAGATTAGTAATATTTAATTTAAATTTAAGAACTGGGGATCGTTAGAATTTTTAATAAATTTAATATTTAATATTTTTCATTTTTAAGATTACATTTTTAAATACTCGGTAATAACTAATTTTACTATTTATTACATTGCATTTCAAATATTAACCTTTTTATGTTTACTATTTTATGTATTTTATACAATTTTTTATTAAATTTTAAATAGGTTTTTATAATTTAACCATTTTTTTTAACTTCTATGGATTTGTTAATTATTTACTGTTTTTAATGACTTATTTTAAAAATCAAAAAAATCAGCAAACAATTATTTTTGTGGTCAACTGATCCACTTACGACTTACACAACGACAATCAAACACTGTAAAACACAATACTATTTCTCAATTACAATTTTACTTTACCAACCAAACACCGTAAAACACAATACACTTTCTTACATATAATTTTATAATACCAACCAAACACCGTAAAACTTTCATTGATGCAACTCATTTACTACTGTAAAGAGTTTACCAACTACCACTTACGAATTACGAACAGTTACGACAACCAAACAGACCCTTAGTGAGACACTATACAATTTTACTCATTTGTCTAAAATTTCATGATACTTCTAACATTACTCCGTTCACTCTCCACTTAAACACAATCAGCGTACGACAATTGAAGTGTAAGAGCTGAAGTAGAAATGAAATTCATAATTTTAAAAAAGGGTAGTCAGAATTCTCAGGAAAAAAAAGAGTTAGCTAATCACATCAGCCCTCACAAGAATTGTCAAAAGTTAAGCAATTCCTCCCATGCAAACTTCAATTCTCCCAAATAGGCTTAGGAATGCAGCCCCAACCTCAGCCAGCCCAAATGTGTACATACGATATGAAGCAATGCATCAAAAAACTTAAGGGAGCTATGGAGCACAGAATACATATGTGAGACTTGTCCTCAAACTCCTTGCAAGCACGAGTCGGAACATACCTGAATGAATTAACGGCAAACCTAGAGAGAAAAACTGAAAGCACTCAAAGCCAGCAAAGAGAATAAACTTCAATATTGAAGGTAACGCTCATAATCTACATACTTTGTTCAAAGCTCTTGCTGGTCTTAACTTTCAGTGCAAGGTAAATGTTGACAATGAAGTGTGAGATAATCACCAGTAAATCCAGTGAGTTCATGAAAAGGATGAGCTACTGTATGAAGTCACACTAACTCGATGCTTTATTGACCCTGCAAGCCTGCACATCAAAACCAATTCAGATGAACAGCTAAATTGGTACACAACAAAGATAAACATGTAGAAAAGTTGAAAATAGAACTTAAAAATTAAACACGTAGATAAACATGCCTGCACATCGCGGCCTCTTTGGAGCGAACCAAACGGTTGAGCTCCTCTCTTCTTCCCTCAAACAGGCCCTGCCTGTTGTATTAGGGCCTGAGTTATTGTACCGGGCCCTTGTGTGTCCATGGTCCTCTTAGTGGTAGGGTTGAGTAGCACCTACAGTAAAACTGTTGGGAATTGAGTCGAACAAATAGTCCCACATCGGCTAGACGTGGGGATGGTTTTGGGTATATAAGGATTTGGGTAACTCCACCTAGAAGGCTAGTCTTTTGGGATGGTGCCAAAGTCCAACAAGTGGTATCAGAGTCATGCCCCGAACTTAGTCGTACGTATGGGTAATGTTCGACGATGTAGATCCCCCAATGGCGGCGCAAAAGGCGCAACGAGCCTGCGCCAGCGTATGGGTAATGTTCGACGATGTAGATCCCCCAATGACGCAAAAGGCGCAATAGGCCCCTGTGAAGCTAATGTTGCGCTCTCGAGAAATTTAGTAGTGATACTCCTTTGCAATGGGCGTGCAGCTTCCCACGCGGTGTATTCACATAAGGCGTGCCTTCTCTTCACCGCGAGTGACCGACTGTAATTGGTGCTTCACATAAGGCGTGCCTTCTCTTCACCGCGAGTGTCCGACTGTAATTGGTGCTTCACATAAGGCGTGCCTTCTCTTCACCGCGAGTGACCGACTGTAATTGGTGCTTCACATAAGGCGTGCCTTCTCTTCACGCGGTGAAGATATGATCTCGATGGAGCATTTGATCTTCCAGTGTGAAGATAGTTGAGCTTGCAGGGGAGACTCTTTGATTGTTGGGATTTGGGTTGAACAAATAGTCCCACATCGAGCATGAGATTG
The DNA here is from genome assembly GCA_038442645.1 of Agave tequilana. Lineage (NCBI taxonomy): Eukaryota > Viridiplantae > Streptophyta > Magnoliopsida > Asparagales > Asparagaceae > Agave > Agave tequilana. The sequence continues at coordinate 40,527 of JAVJIF010007816.1, forward strand.
TTGGGATTTGGGTCGAACAAATAGTCCCACATCGAGCATTTGATCTTCTAGTGTGAAGATAGTTGAGTTTGCAGGGGAGACTCTTTGTTCGAGGGGGACTGTTGGGATTTGGGTCGAGGGGGACTGTTGGGATTTGGGTCGAACAAATAGTCCCACATCGGCTAGACGTAGGGATCGTCTTGGGTTAGATAAGGATTTGGGCAACTCCACAGGATGGTGTCCTAAGTCCAACAAAAACCAGTTATTTTCCACTCGTTTCAGACACCTATACTAGTGAATTTTTAAAAATAATAAAAAGAGTGTGTAAAGATTTAGGGCACCATCCTAAAAGAATAGTCTTTCAAGTGGAATTGCCCAAATATTTATATACTCAAGACCATCCTTATCGATGTGAGAACACCTGTTCGACATCCAACTCAACAATCCCCCTCGAACAATGAGTCTTCCTATAATCTCATCTTTCTTCACACCTGGATGTTCTTTACACCTGAAAGATCATATGCTCTATCGAGATTCTCTTTACTGCGTTGAGTCCACACATCTTATGTGAGGCACAAATTGTAGCCTATTACTCTTTTTCACTACACGGAAGGCCTTACGTGAAGCAGGACTCTGCTGTCAAATTCTCAAGAGCCCAACTAGTTTTACATGGACTTTTAGTATGTATTTTACGTCTTGGGATCGAAAACCACCCACACACACAGCTAAGTTCGGGGCATGACTCTGATACCACTTGTAAAGACTTGAGGCACCATTCAAAAAGACTAGCCTTATAGGTAAAGTTTCTCAAATTCTTATATACGCAACACCATCCTCATGTCTAGCCGATGTGGGACTACTTGTTCGACATCCAACTCAAAAGTGTGTTCATATTCTCTTTCAATATTGGAAGTTTGGTAACCAATATTTGTTGGATTCTATGCTTATTATTATTATTATAAAATATTATAAAAATGTTTAGTTTTGTTATTTCTTTTCTTTGTTTATTCAAATCAACCATGACCCATTCCTCAGCTAGCTCTACAAATTTTGTGATTGTAAGCTAGAAGAAAGGGTCATAACATGATTTGAGGTGTTTGTTGAGAAGAGATCTCTCAATAACCTCTCATGTTTTGGCTATGTTAGAGTACTTTTTGGATTAGAATTCTATACCTATTGTATTAGGAGTAGTATTAGAATTGGAATACATTACTTATTGTATTAGGATTGTATTAAGAGTACTATTTGAGCATTGTCCTCACCAATAATAACAACAATTCATTTTTTTTTTCAATTATTGTAACATGGTACCAGAACAAGATTTCTTCTATTGATCGTCGTCGATACGCCACCAACGAGCCTGCAGCGGGTTGCGCTCATGTAGCTGTGCCCAGCATCGTACCATTGCTCTAAAAGGCTTTTCCTAGTGTCCTTAAAATCCTACATTAAAATTCCCTCTTCACAAATTTTTTCTCAAGCCCGATGATTGATCTTCTTCATGATGATCGCCTTCTACTACCATGCTACTAGTTACACTGGTCCGAGTGCTTCTACTGGCGGGCATCACCAGATCTATTAGCTGCATTGGTCTGAGTGCATTTACTAGCGGGTATCATCAGATTCTACTACTTACTATACTGGTCCGAGTGTGTTTACCGGTGGACGTCACCGGTCTACTGGATACCTATTATAATCTATTGCGGTTAATCATATCTCTCTATTAGAATTTTTATTTTAATTTTATTTTTTTAATTTTGGGCAATTATAATTTTTTAAGTTTTTTGGGCAAACTGATGATGTTTGACTCACAATGAGTTTGAGAGGGGGGGGGGGGGGGGGGGGTTGGTGGGGGTTGTGGTGTTAGAATAGTATTTGGATTAGAATTCCACAGCTATTGTATTAGTAGTATTAAGATTATAATACAATACCTATTGTATTCGGATTGTATTAAGAATAGGATTTTCTTATCAATTATATCTTTATATAAATTTGGACACTGTCCTAATCAATACTAACAACAATTCAGTTTTTTTTTCTTCAATTATTGTAACAGGCTATTTAAAAAGCCTAGTTCTTCATGACTTAACACATTAGAAAACAAGAGCAAACTTCTTCTTCTCGTCTTCTTCTTCACTCTATTCTCATATTTCATTTTGAGCAACTTGTCTTTGTTGGAGCAAGGGAGCTTACACGTCATGCAGCGGAAGTCGCCAAATCATGAAGGAAACTGCTGTTAGTGTTTCGCGAAGGTGGTGTACCTGCACGAAAGGCGCCTCTTGATTCTCCAGTGCAGCACTTCCCATGTCTACTCGCTCACAGGCTGACTTTCTGACTTTATTTAATTTTCATTTGTTACGTATTTTGTGTTAGAAATTAGAATTATACACACACATATCTTCTTCATTAAATCTTTATTCATATTAAAGACTAGAAACCCAACAATCTAGAGAATCAGAATCTCACTAAAAGTTGCTTCATTTCATAGTCGGCTTCATTGTTGTTTGGTTGGATTTATTGTTTTCTACAAAACTTAAGATATTGTGTGTAGCACAGCACATGAAATCATGAACCTCTGCACCATATGGTTTATTTTGATTAACTGAACTTATTTCATTCTTTTATGATTGCACTAGAGTTCACAGCCAATTCAAAGCTACATTCTAATTGGTTCATCTATCTGTAGTAACTCTAGCACAAGTTTTGTAGTACCAATTTCGGTTTTATGAAGTCCACTCATTTTCTTTGTTGGCAGTCTGTTAAACTGTACTCCCTGAGATTTAAATAAAGATTGACCATACAACCATAAAGTTTGCCTCTTTTCTATCAGATTTATTTGGATTTCATGAGCACTCATTATTAATTCACCCATGCTATGTTAAAACTGATTGCTAATCTCATTTGTTAGATTCTGTTTTCAGTTACAGCCCTTTTACTACTCAATGTGCCTCTTAGTTTGTTTCTATTGCTTAATATTCTGCAAACAATCTTCACCTTGTCCATATTTGTATATGTTTTAATGACATCTTGTTTTTGTTACAAATTCTTGATACTCCCTGGAGGGAGATGAGGGGGTGGTTTGGGGGGTGAAGGGAGGAGGAGATGCTAGTGAAGGCGGTGGTGAGGATAACGGTGGATTGGTTTGCGGGTTGAGGGAGTAAGTGAATGCCTAGATTAAGGGAGGTGGGCGTGGAGAGATGGAGGTGGTTGTAACTTGGATGGGCAACTGTGGGTGCAGGGAGAAGGAAGCGGTTTCGGGGTGATTATGATTGTGGGGAAGGTGATGGTGAGAAGGCGGAAGGAGATGGTGGTGGTTTGGGGTCGTGGTGATTGGGGGAGGGAGGCAAAAGGAGGAGGAGGTGGTGGATTTGGGGTGGTAGTAATTGGGGTGGGGAGTGTAGGGAGAGAGAGGAGATAGAGGAAGATAGCACAGAGATCAGAAATCAAAAGGAGTAAGAATGACGCATTGAAGCAGGCGAGAAAAGCGCCCGGTCAACTGCCTGGTCGACTGATGGACAAGGCCGGTCGATCGGTGTGCATGATGTGCATAGGATTAGCCCGGTCGACCGTGGCAAGGAGCGATCGACCGCTTTCGGTTGGTGCCGGTCGACCGGGCCGGTCGATCGAGCACATGGGTCGATCGACCGGCCGGTCGACCGACAGACGCGTTTCTGCTGAGACTTTGTGGTTATAGATAAGGGCTAGAGTACTCATGTATTGTATCCCTCTGAAAATCTCCCTTGGAAATTCCTTGAAGAAAGAAACAAGCTGTAATTGATTGTTAAATCAATAATATCTCTTTCTCCATTGCTCCGAGGACGTAGGCAAATTGTTGAACCTCGTTAAATACTGTGTTGGCTTGTTTTCTCTATTGTTTCTTTGTTCTTGTCGTGTTGGGTACTTCTCCGGCTGCATCTGTCTCCAGTTGGTGGATTCCTCATAAGTTGTTGCACCGGCGCGCAACAAGTGGTATCAGAGCATCCCAAGTTTGTCATGGGATTGTGTGTTGATTCCAAGAGCATCAGTTGTTGTCTGGCGGAGATCGTGTGTCGATCTCGGAGCAGCGTTGGGACTGTTTGTAGGATCGTGTGTCGATATCAAAACAGCGTGTGGATTGCTCGAGGAATCAATTCGGAGGAGTAGATCATTTCAGAAACTCTTCGAGAGTTTTGTGTGGAGGTAAAGATCTCATCTTTATCTAGTTTGTTATATCTAACTCCGCTTGCTTTCCGCATTGTTTGAGGAATTAGTTGAGAAGATGGCTGAAGAAAGTACATCTATAGGGAAATCCGTAAATCCACATCGTTGAGGATTGATGTGGTGAAGTCCAACGGTAAGAACAACTTCAATATGTGGAGATGTAAGGTGATGGATGCATTGACTGCGTCAAACCTCGAAGACACTCTACGGTTGAAGAAAAAGCGCGATTCAGCTACGGAAGAGGATTGGGACAAGATGAACCGAACGGCGTGTGACTTGATTAGGTCTTGTTTGACGCAAGACATCAAGTATTATGTGTTACATGAAATATTTACGAGACAACTGTAGGAGATCCTAGAGAAAAAGTATCTGACGAAAAGTGTCGAATCACGGTTGCAGTTGAAGAGTAAGCTTTATCATTTTCAGATGCAGAGAGGATACTCCATTGATGAACACATGAATAGCTACACAAAGCTTCTTACAGACTTAGTTAATGTGGATGCGGAGATCGATGAAGAGGATAAGGCGGTAATTCTATTGAACTCTCTTCCTAGAGAAGAGTATGAGAACTTTACTCTTAAATTGATCAATGGAAGAAAATCCCTTAACTACAGCGAGGTGTCTGCTGCTCTTGTAAATTATGAAGTAAGGAGGCAGGACATACTATCTTCTTCTGTGAGGACAATAACAGAGGCATTGGCGATAAGAGGCAGAAGTTTCAATCGAAAGGGTAGAGGTAATCAGGGAAGATCAAAGTCCAGATCAGGTTTCAGAGATCTGAAGAGGAACCAGTGCGCCTTATGCAATGAGATAAGGCACTGGAAGGTTGACTGTTCGAAGGCCAAAGATAAAAAGAAGGAGTCGATGACCGAGGCAAACTTCACAAAGAGGGTCAGTACTCATTGCAGTACTTCACATGCGGATGGATCAGACTCAGACTCATTGGTATTTTCTTTCTCTGTTACTACTCCTACTATTGGTTGCTTAGATAATACTAAGTGGATCTTAGATACTAGAGCTACCTATCATGTGTGCCCGAATAGGGACTGATTTTTTATCTTTGATAAGCTAGATGGACGTTTTGTTGTCATGGGTGATGATTATCCATGTAATGTAGAAGGGATGAGTACAGTCCGTATCAAGATGAATGATGGTATAGTACGAGAATTGATGGAGGTAAGGTATATACTTCAACTCAAAAGGAATCTTATCTCTGTTGGTGCTTTAGAAGCGTTGGGTCTTGTGGTATTTATACGAGATGGTGTTCTCAAGATGACCAAAGGCTTAATGGTCGTTATGAAGGGCGTCCGCCGGAGAAATCTCTGCTACTTGAAGGGTAGTACAGTTATAGGTCAGGTGGAGACTTCTATTTCTTCAGATAATGTTTGCGCACAGGTCTGACAGATGAAGGTCGGACACAGAGGTGAAAGGTCTTTGCAAGCTCTAGCAAAGATGGGATCATTGGAAGGTGCTGCCACCTGCAACTTAGAATTGGGTGAACACGGCATTCTGGACAAGAATAAGGTGAAATTTAGCACCAATACTTACCACTCTGAAAGTCTACTTGATTGTGTTCACGTAAGTATTTGGGGAGCTAATAAGACTGCATCGCTTGAAGGTCAAGGTACTTTATCTCTTTTATTGATAGTTTATCTAGGCATTGTTGGATATATCCCATGAGACAAAGGTGTGAAGCTGTAACATCCTGATTTTTTATTTCATTTCCTAAAGAATATTTTAATCCTCAACCTTGAGATAATGCAAGATAATTGAAGCCGATAACTATAATGTTTGAATTACTTTAATCATGAATTAGTGTGGCAGAACGTCAATTTTGATTTATACCATGATAATTTTTTCGGTTATCTATATAATTAAATTCTCTGATGACCAAGTAAGAAATTGGTGTAAATGAATCTTCACAAGTATGTGACATGTAAATATATCAATGATTAATGTAAGGGATAACCATGTAGGTATAATGTGTCACATATTCAAATACACAAAAGTTTCATACATGGTATATACATACTCCACTAACCATACCCATTATTTTTAATCTAAGTACAAGTTAGTGGAGGGGTTAGGTGAGTATGGAAGGAATTGATGAAAGGCTAGGATGCCCTTGATTTGTGCAAGGACACTTGGAGAGAAATAAGAGTGTGGCGAACTTGTAATTATGGCTGAATTGAGATCTCTAATTTTAAGCACAACTTTTTATCTCCCATTCTCTTCAACCTCTCAAACTCCCCATTGTTGAAACCCTAGAACCCATTTTCTCCTCTTGTTGAACTCTTAAATTCATCTTCCTCACTTTCCTTCTTTCTTTACCTTCAAGTGAGAGAGAGAACAAGATGAAGCACCTGGCCAGGGGGCGCGGCCAGCCCAGTGAAACTAAGATAAAATCACGAAAGTGGGTGAAAAAGCATGAATCTCAAGCTTGTGATCGCGACAAACTCAAGTTGAAGGCCGTTGTTCTCCAAGACTGTAGTGAGGAGGTTCATATGACTCAGCCAGGTCGGTTCGCTGCTGAAGATTCAGTCACAGGTGCTTGAGCATGATGGAGCTCATTTCAATGAATTACGGTTAACTTGATCCCTTGGGTAAGGTACGTAGGCAGCTGTAAAGGCATAGCCATTTGGTGATGCAACCCGTATGAAGCTATATGGTGTTTGGGTTCTCGAGAAGTTGATTGAGACTTCACGTAGAGGTGAAGTATTGTGATTCACGGAGAGGTGAAACATTGTGATCTCGATGAACAATTGATCTTCCAGTGGGAAGATGGTTAAGCTTGCATAAGGGGGTGTGCATCTAGTTTGTTGAAGCCAATGATGGTGTTTGGTGTGCTCACTCAAATTTGGCTGGACAGTGTAGAAGATATGTGGACTGGAGAGAGCCAGTCAGTTGGAGAGTCGGAGTTGACTCATGATGGGTTTTTCTTGAGGTCATTTGAAATAGAGTTCCATGAAGTTGTTGAGTGGGAGGCACATTCGTTGGTCGGCTCGTACGACATTTCTCTTCAGGTGAAGTGATGAAACGCATGTTGGTGTATTCCGGTTGGATTGTTGAGCTGAAGTTGGAAGCTTACAATTGATATTGGAGTTTGGTGAAAGTTGTAGGTGGCAACGACAAACTCAATTTCTATCTTGTCAGATTAGTTAAAGTCAATTGTACGTGTACTGGTGATTCGTTTGAAGGAACAGGTTTCGTCTGTTGGCCAAGTCGAGATCGTATGTCGATTCGCCGAGATCGTGTGTTGATTTCGTTCGGAGTGCCCAAGCTGAGATCGTGTGTCGATTTCGCCAAGATCGTATGTCGATTTCGCCAGGTGATATATTGGAGTTCGTTGGAGTTCGACTCAAATTTGGAAAATCTTCACCGAGGTGGAGAATTTTAGGGAGAAAGGAGATAGAGGAGATAGAGGAAGATAGCATAGAGATCGAAAATCAAAAGGAGCAAGAACATCGCATTGAAGCATGCAGGAAAGAGCCCGTCGACCGCCCGGTCGACTGATGGACAAGGCCGGTCGACTGCCCGGTCGACCAGTGTGCACGACATGCAGAGGATTAGCTCGGTCGGCCGCCCGATCGACTGTGGCAAGGAGCGGTCGACCACACGGTCGACCGACTGACAAGGCGCTGCTCTCGGTTGGTGCCGGTCAACCGGGCCGGTCGATCGACTGACGCGTTTCCGCTAACCTTTTTAGATTCAGATTCCTTTTCTGGTTTGAGATCGAATCCAATCAGGGTTTCCTAAAACTCTGGGACTCTGTGGTTATAAAAAGGGCTAGAGCCCTCATGTATTGTATCCCTCTGAAAGTCTCCCTTAAAAATTCCTTGAAGAAAGGAAGAAGTTGTAATTGATTGTTAAATTAATAAAATCTCTCTCCCTTACTCCGAGGATGTAGACAAATTGCCGAAGCTCGTTAAATACTGTGTTGGCTTGTTTTCTCTATTATTTCTCTGTTCTTATCGTATTGGGTACTTCTTCGGCTGCATCTGTCTCTAGTTGATAGATTCCTCATAGGTTATTGCATCAACGCGCAACAAGAAGGGTGGGGGGGGGTTGTGGTAACTGGGGAGAGGGACGATGGTGGGGAGGCGGAAGGAGGCGAAGGTGGTGACAAAAAGGGAAAGGGCAGTGAGGTCATTCCGAGTTTGGCATTAACGAAGTTTGAAGGTAAGTTGTGAAAAAGATACAAAGTTGAAGGGATTACTTGGAAAATCGCGAAAGTTTATATTAGTTTTGAGAAATTCAGCCAATTACATTTGATAAACTTTCATATCTTTGTAATATAAGAACTGAGATACATTGTGCTACTCTAAAAAAAATTGGAAAGTGATGAAGATATGGATGCTCCGAGAAGCTATTGGAAAACCTATTCGTGTAGAAGAGGAAAAAAAGGAAAGCCTAAGTTGGATTTTATTAGGAGTTGTGGTCTTTTATTAATTTTACATTAATTTTTGTTAATTATTAATTATTTTTTTTTATGATTAGGAGAATAACATAGCACGAGTAATGCATGTAGCTTTTGTCCTTAAATATTATTAGAGGATCAATAAATAAATTATGAAAATTTTAATCATAATTGTGTTTTTTTCTAAATCTTTATGTGAGAGACATGACGTGAGAGAGTGCTTCTCCTGAGTGTGAGACTTGAATCTGTACCCTCATAAAAAATTTTATCTGAATCCTAGTTTTCACAATCCTTAATTTATGTGACCCGATCTGCAAGTCACTCCAAATCTGACCCGGATGCGCTATAACTTCAGACCCGAGTTGCACCCCACTCGGATCATATCTGGATCCACTTCAACCCGACCCAGGTTCGGATCCGAATCCGACTTTAACAAATCTGAATCCACCTGCACTCCAACCCCGCTTGTAGTTCAGACCTGAATGCAGCCTTCCAGACCTGTTAGCAGCCCGTTCTTAGTTGATTTGAGCCATTTTCGAGACGTTGGACTTGTGAAAAACATTCTTTTGCATAGTGGATAATGAGATGTTTAATAAGATTTTTATGGAAATCAGAGCCATCAAACTGGGATAAAAAAAAAAAATCATACGTGAGCTTGATGCAGAACTTGAAGTTATGCCTGAGTCAAAGATCCGGAATCGGATACGAAGTCAGATCCAGAGCCAGGCATGCCCAAACAAAAATCAGATTCGGAGTCAGCTATGCCCGAGCGAAAGACAGGTCCAGAGCCAGATTCAGAGTCAAATCTTGAGTCAGGACTAGGATACATCTAGAGGAAGAACTCGAGTAAGTGTCAGATTCAAATTTAAATTTCAAGCTTGAAGCATTGCTTGGACCCAATGCCACTGACTGAGTCTGAACTTGAACCTGAGGCCTGTCATTATCCAATGTCACTGCCCTCAAAACTGGTGACTTTTTTGTCTAACAAGTCATCATCAATTCGGTCCTTTATGTTAACATCACATGTAAATGATTCCGTTCAAGTCTTTTTGACTAGAATATGTTATAGGAAATGGGAATTTACTGTAGTTCTGAGCTATCAAAGCAATGACCAACATCCATTTCAAGCTTTACATTCAAGATCTTTCGTGATGTCGCATTTTAAAACTTGAAGATGAGCTTTCTCCAAGTGAGGGAGAACTGATGAGGATATGGATGATCCAGCAAGTTATTGGAAGACTTATTCGTGTAGGAGATGAAAAAAGAAAGCCTGAATTGAATTTTATTAGGAGTAGTAGTCTTTTATTAATCTTTTATAGTTTTTTATTTTTCTTTTATTAGTTCTTTTATGATTAGGAGAATGACATAACACGAATAGTGCACAAAGCTTTTGTTTTTTAATACCATTCGAGGATTTATTTTGGAGATCAATGAATGAGTTATGAAATTTTCAAAACCCTAATTGTGTTTCCTTCATATTTTTATGTGAGAGGCATGGAATGAGGGTGTGATTTTCCTGAGTATGAGGCCCGAATTTGTATCCTGTATGTGATTCCCTAAATCTTATTCTTCCCTAGTTTTCACAAACCTTAATTTCTTCATTTCCTACAACTTTCAGCTTTTCCTCCCATCTCGCATCAGAAAGTCAAAGTTTATTCGTTGCAAAGACATAAAATAGCAGGGTGGGTAAAATTTTAGTATATATGTAATCATGGTATGTTGTTATATTATTAGAAATACGTGACTTGGCTTCGGAATGCGTGATTGTGTGTATTTATGCAGTGTCTTCAATATTCTTATGTAGATATAATATTTGTTAGTGTACATTCTTACTGTCCTTGTGTCCTACTTTCTAGTAAATTGTCACGTGTTCGTACCCGTGTTTGTGCCTGTGTCATGGTTTTGTTTCATGTTGTGTTTTTTGTCCATGCTTCTTAGTTGTGTTTGTGGACAAGGATACAGGTGTAGAGATACAACAATCAGGGATCTCAGAAGTATGAATTAGTGAGGCATTCAAGCATTTCTTGTTTTAGGCCTTTCAACAGGCCCATTAGCAAAAATGAGACAGTAGCCTTTCCCAGCACATGCCATAAATTCTTTGCCTTCTGGTGAAGGAGGAAATGTGTAAAATTTCCCCTCATTAAACCATTGCTGTTTGAGTCCTAAGAGCCTCTAAATGCTTGTGCAACCCCAACACAGACGTCTAATTGTTTCTAGTGATGCTGCACCTCCTAATTTGAAGAAAGCTTCTGGGGGCAGGGATGCCTCGGAACAGTTTCCAAATAAAACACCCAATTTTCACTCTGGTCCAAGTATCCCTGGTCTCTTGCAGTGTTGCACAATTCACGTTGCAGTATGTATAGGCTGGTTTTAGACTACTTTATTTTACGATTTCCTCTTGCTGTAGGTTTTCAATTCAAGTTATGGACGTAGAAAGATAAGGCCAAGGATGTGGAGGACCTCAGCACACCAGAGGTCCAGAAGGATGAACTCGACATGGCAGAGGAAGTTCTTCACAAGATGGAACTCAAAGCCAAGTACCAGAGCCTTCAGTGGTAATTGATTGCGTTTTCTAGAAAAAGTTATCCAGTTTTGTTGGCAACATAAAGAAAAGTGGGACGTGGAAGATGGCACAATCTGCAATGGTTGAACGTTTGCCAAGAGAAGCTCAGCTAGAAAGAGGAAGCAGAATGAGGCCAGAGGGGAGAAACCCACCCTCCAAAGAATTAATCAATGAATGACATCAAGCAATGAGGTGAAGAAGATTAATGTCTGGCAAAGCAAGAAAATCTTGAAATGTTTGGGAGCTCCAGCGAATACTGCCAAAAAGATGATCTCCAATTTGAGTAGCAATGAATGTACAAGTTTCAATTGAGTTGGAAAAATGATGCCAAGTTGGGATCAGGATTCTTTCTGTTAGTAGCTAACCCTTGATGGGTATTGTGTTAGATATTACGACTGTCTTTATTATGTAGCTTGTAGGATAAAAAGATTTGATGAGATGTATAGATCCAATATAGGTCCTCAGTGCAAGTTCTTTACATATATACCTGTCTATTCTCTTGAAGAACTAATGTGGTATAAAATATTTTAAATGAGTATCCTTTGGACTGCTTCCATGCTTTCAAGTTGAGAAAGAAGCAAAGAGATGTCAATTTGTCATGGTGTATGCTATACGTCTTCATAGCTTAAAATGCTATATGTCTGATGTCCTTGATCAATTTTTTTCCCCTTCCTTTTATCCTTCTTTTGGTGAATATAAGTATGATAATTATCCTTCTATTGCTCCTCTCTTCTCTAACAACCAGTTTGATATAGGAGATCAAGGGAGAAGCAAGGCAGAAGTCCAAGTCAGAGCCCAAGCTCAGTTTTATTGTTTATTGACAGCAACAAACTCAGTTGTCGATAGTTGCCTGCAAGAGGCATTTCCTGAGGGTTGGAGTTTTACATTCTGTCGACAGTTGACTTGCGTCTGTTGATAGACTTGTGTGTATCTGCATATCCGTTTCTGAATGGAATTTCGTTTTTCAGTTCGATTTCAACTTAGATTTGTTTGTTTTTTTTTTTGTTTGATTAGGTTTCCTAACTAGATTAGTATTCTTCTTTTATTACCTATATAAGGCCATTGTATCTTTGGTTTTTATATTCAAGTTTGATCATCAATAAAAATTAAGTTTTTCTTTTCAATTGCTTGTGGATTCGAGTTATTCATCCTTCTCTCGTGGATTCGAATGTTCTATTCTACCTGAAGATATCCTTCAGGTTTGATGGCTTTAAAATGAGATCTAGGTGGCGTTCGCTTCCTTGTCTACAACGAGTGGTATCAGAGCTTCAGCTACTTTTCTGGCGATGGCAGGAGATGACTATGAATTGCAAGGCATTTTCATAAGGATGAGCACTGTTGAAGGGGAGATCAGCGCTATCAAATCAATATTGGACAACGTGGTTCAAGAGCTTAAGAGATTGTTTCTCAGTGGCGTGATGCCTCATCACTGTCCCTCAAGATCGATGACCAAAATCTAATCGATGGTACGTACCGAAGCAGACGAGATCTATATCAACTAATATTCCACCACCACGCCCACCCTTTCTATCACAATAATCACCACCAAATTGGCTACCGCCATTATAACCACCCCCTCATCAACTACCACCAAATCAGTCATCTCCATTACAGTCACCTCCTTCTCAACTACCACCACATCATCCACCACTGAGACACCCTCTACGAAATTCTCAATTTGATGAATTTTTTGACGAGAAAAAAATGAATGATTCCATCTATCAATACGATGATTTTAAAGATGAAGGGATGACCTATGGAAGACGAAAGAGAATTGCTAATCCTAATCCAAATAGGAGTGGCGGTGTAACACCCTGAATTTTTCTTAAAACTAATTTACATTTCTTTTCATGCGTGTATTGTTATGACCAAATAAGAGGAGTATTTTGGGTACCTCACATCCATTGGAGAAGGCTACACAATAAAGTGGAGAAGATTTTAGAAGATTTAGCGGTCAGAATCGTGCACAGATCATTCACAGGCTCTACTTGTCGAAAACTGATATTAGCTGTCAATAGTGGAGCTAGGACAGTCGATATATGGATCGACTGTGAGCCAACAGACGCCAGAGGCTGTCTCAGTCTGTTGACAGTTACTTGTAGTTATGATAGCTAACACACTGCCATCGAAAAGCCTATCGACAAGTGATCAACAGTTGCCCCAACAGAGCCCCAAGGTGACTCAGTCTATCGATAGCCATATCCAGCTGAGGATATTTTTTTGAGAATGTGATCTTTTTGGAAGAAGTCAAGTTGAACTTTTCTTCTTCAAACTTAGATATTTATGCTTAATGGGTTTGGGTTTATTTTTGGGTTGTGGGTCTAGACCCAATAAGAGAACATATGAGACCCATTATCCGAGTTATATAAATACACCTTGAGGGGTTAGAGATTTTTTTTTGTTTTTGGATTGAGATTTAGAGATAGAGAAGCTTGATGATTCTCTCTTAGTGCAAGGATTAGCAAGAAGAAGTTTCTCATCAAGGATCCATCTATTACATTCATCCCTCTTTACTTGTCAAGGATAGTTCACCTTTTTTGGTTGTCTTTCCTATGTTCTTGATGTTTAGGCTTTTCAGTATAACTAAAAATGTGATTTTTAATATGTTAGAGTGTTTAGATTCACGTGAGCTGAATACATGTTCATTCTTTGATTGATGTGTAGTACCAACATGAATTTGAAGTAGATTGCAAGAGTATAAACATTATTTTTATCAGATCTTAAACTTGATATTAAAATTATGATTTTTAGTTTATGAATATGTTTAAAATCATATAAGTTAATTATACGTTCATTACTTGATTAAGACTTTGCCCCCACATAAGTTTGAAGTAGATCGCACGTGTAAAAATGTGATTTTTATGAAATCTAGAAAATAGATAATTAAAAATGTGATTTTTAACTTGCTAACATAGTTAGATTTAATTAAGTTTATGATATGTTCATTAAGTGATTGGTAACTTGAACCCATACGAATTTTGATTAGTTTGCATACATAAAAATGTGATCTTTATGAGATCTAGGAAAAAAATGTGATTTTTATCATCCTAGAGTCGTGCTAGATTTTTATCATGTTAGAGTCGTGCTAGAACCCTTCCTTAGATCTCGATGATTTGTTTGAGCCTTGTATGTTATTTTGTGTCGATGTTGATTGATAATGATAGATGAGAGCCTAATAAGTTATTGTAAAATGAGTTATGGTTCGTCGATGTGAAAATCATGTGTGTGCCTTAAGCACTTGTGATTATTTATATTCGTGCATGAGATACGTGGAATCGTGTGGGTGCATTGAACATGTATGATTTTTATGATACGTACTTTGAATATGTGGATTTGTGTGTACACTGTGCATGTGTAGTTACTTTGTGATACGTGCATGAGACACGTGGGCTTGAATGTGCACTGAGCACATATGCATGAACACGTGTATAGGCGTGTGTGATTTAACTAAATTGTTATATTATTTCCTTTAAGTATTATATGTGTTTCATATATGCACATTCGTTGAATGGTGTTATATAGAAAATGTTAGTGTTTATATAAAAAGGTTGAATTACCATTGAGGATGACGTAGCTAGTACGCCAACTAGCCGTGAGATTTCATTCTCACATAAAAATTGAATCATCGTTGAGGGTGACATAGCTTACGCTAACTAGCTGTGAGATTTCATTCTCCCGTAAAAGTTGAATCACCATTGAGGGTGACGTAATTAGTACGCCAATTAGTCTTGAGATATTACTCTCTCGTATTGGTTGAATCGTCGATGAGGGAGATGTAGCTTGGATGACAACTAGCTTGTGATTTAGGAGTCTTTTCCCCATTTGCAATTTTTTTTGTAGAATGGTATATCCACAGAGAGTGGGTTTGACACTTGATAGATAGTGCTTATTATATTTGATCATCATTAGCGATTAGTGGTGTATCATGTATCACACTCGGACATGTTTATCATGATTATTCACACTTTTATTATTTATTAAGTCTACTATCATACCATGTGTTCATTTATCTTTTCCTTTATATTTCATGACATTTATTGTTTGTCTTCTCGAACTAGTACTGAGTCAGCCTCATGATCATGGTCGAAGGGCAACTTTTTTGGATTGACTTGCTTGTGATTTACATCCTTTGTAGGTTATTTGCAGGGCGTCCAATGGGGCGCTCAGTGACGGAGATTTTGAGTAGTCATCTTTTGTTTTGATAGGTAGATATAATGCTCCTTAGAAAGTCATTTTTTTGTATACATGTTTTCCTTTTGGGTATTGTATAACTTGTTTACTTTGCTTTAGGGCCGAGGGCCGTGTTGTAGTCATGTATGTATTTAGACTTTGACTTTGTATCCCTGTGTTAGGACTCCTTGTATATATGACTTGAAATCTTTACCCCTAGTGGGATTTTCTTTATATATGCCATGTAGTTTTCATGTTCTCTTCATATGTTAGATATGCATGTTTATGTTTTCTTTTTAGTATATTTGAACTGCTTGAATTATGTATCATATTTTAACGTCTTAAAAGTCTATACTCAGACTGTAGCTGGTGTACAGAACTTTTAGTCGTTGCAGGCGGATTTCATAACCCTAACTGGAGAGGCATATTATTCTAATCATGGCAGGGAAGAAGGTTACCCAAGTCCTAATGAGTATAGGCTGAAAATTGAGATTCTTTCTTTTAGTGAGAACCTTGATATTAAGTTTTTCTTGAATTGGGTTTATGAAGTGGAGAAGTTCTTTGACATGGCTTATGTCCCTGTGGAGAAGCAAGTCAAGTTTGTGGCATACAAACTCAAGGAGGAGCGGTCGTATGGTGGGACCAATCGTAAATCACAAGAAGACGTCAAGGCAAGCAACCCGTGATGATGTGGAGGCACATGAGACAATTACTTCGAGGTATATTTCTTTCACCTGATTATAAACAAATCCTTTACAATTGATTTGAACACTGTCAACAAGGTACAAGGACTATCACGACATATACGGAAGAATTCTATCGACTATCATCACGCTGCGATTTATCTATAACAGAAGAGTAACATGCGATAAAGTATATCAGTGGTCTAAAGTATTCTATTTAAGAGTGTGTGATCCTTCACGATGTTTTCCCCGTTGATGAAGCTCGCAATAAAACATTGAAGATCGAGATACCACAAAGTAGGGCTCCACCTTTCAGGCTTTCAACGCCAATTGAAAAGTTAGTAGGTAGCGCAGGAGTTCAACTGAGTTTCACAACGGTTGACTGACTGTCAGCCCATCAGTAACGCCCCTGCACCAGCACCAGTAACAACAACTATCATAGCTACAAAGAGCAAGGAGAATCCTACATCAAATATGGAGTTGGCAAGTGATATAGGTGTGAAGAGCATGGACACAAGTCCAATGAATGCCCTAAAAAGAAGCAAGCCAATATGGTGGATTATGAAGATGACGAGGAGGAAGAATCCGAGATTGAGGAACTAAATGATTCTGACTTTGCCGATGAGCATGGTCACTTTGCAGCTTGTGTTGTTCAGAGATTGCTACGCAACAGAAGACCCCCGACAATATTGGCCTAAGGTTACAATTACCCGGTTTGATGGGTTTGATAATAACAAAATATGTGTGGTTATTTGTGCTAATCAAGTTCAAGTGTTAAAGTTTATTTCAGGGTTTTAAGGATTCAAGGAGTTTTCTTACTCTAAAAGAAGGTGTTGGGGACTCAAGAAGACTCAAATACGGGATCAAAACTCAAAGCACTCAAACGTTGCTAATGGAGAAGCCCGGTTGAAGATCTTATAGTCACCTAGACCCTTATAAGAAATTAGTTTGTTAAAGTGTAGAATATGGTAGTAATGCTCAAGAAGTTGCACACACAAAATACACGATTTCAAAAAATGCAAGTTTTGGTAGTATTGGTATTTTTGCATGTTTGGTATTGATAGATGTCTCAAAAAAATTTTAAAAATTTTATAACAAGTTTAGAACATGTATTCATCACCTATACATTGCTACATCACCCTTAATCCAATACAAAATATTTTGAAAATTGTTTAAATTTCAAAAATCATACATAAAACCGTTGCAGGTCAAAACGGTCGACCGCCCGGTCGACTGTGCCCATTGCAGGCCAGAACGGCCGATTGGGCCTTTGGCCAGGGGTGTGCACGTTTGTGCGTATTGTCGGTCGACCTTGCGGTTGACCGACTGAGATACCCTAACTCTCGGTTGGGGTCGATCAACCGTGTCGGTCGACCGACAATTTAAAATTTTCATTTTAAATATGAAGCGATCAACCACCCGGTCGACCGGGCCCAACGGCTCTATTCTGGATGACCTGTCGGTTGACCGACCGGTCGACGACAGGACGCTAGATGGCCATAACGGCTAGTTTTTGAATTTGTTTTGTTTTTAGTGGATTCTAATAGGCATTTTTGGTTTCCAAGTGTCTAAACACACCCCAAATGACCTGGTATAATTTTTAAATAATATTTATTCATTGCCTATATATGGGTCATGAGTTTTGTGTAAAATAACCTAGAGGGGGGTGAATAGGTGATGGCTTATCTAATGGTCACTAAATGCAGAATTAAAAACTTCTTACACTAAACACTAAGTTTAACACAAGAGGGTAGTCGAATTCCCCGTGAAGGGATCTGGACTAACTTCTCAAGATTCCTCTAGATAAGAGTTGAGGTGCCGCGTTGGCTCTCTTGGTTGAAAACTAGTGTTAGCAAACAATCCCCAAGTATATAACAATAAGAGCACAAATGTATATCAAGCATATAATGATAAAGACAATATTAGCATGCAAGATATAAAGACAACGAGATAGAGAGTGAGCAATCGCAAACACGGGAGATTTGTTTCGAGGTTCGAGCACACTTGCTCTACATCCCCGCCTTCAACACTATGAAGGATTTCCACTAAAATCGATCCCACCGGATCACTCGGTGCTGCAACACCTACAAACTCTAGGTCTCCCTAGTCCCGTACACACCGCATGCTCACTAACCCGCCGAGGCCGCACCTCAAACAAGAGTTCACACACGAACTCGAAACACCGCGAACGCACTCGTCCGCCTCCTCAAAGAACAAAGATGAACTTTGGTGATCACAACTCTTGATCACCTAAAATCCTCTCACAATAAATCCCTATAGGTAGATATAGTAATGGATGGCTCAAGTGTTGTGTGAGAAAACAAGGAAAGAGATGGTGGAGGAAAACTCAAGAAAATCATTTTTAAAACACTCTTGATAAACTCCCCTTTTGATTGGAAGTATTAGCTCTCAATTTAGTGAAGAAAACTCTTTTAATAAAGTAGAAAAAACTAGCTCAAAACCCACTAAAAAATCTTGGAGAAAAACAGCACCCAAACCCCCAAATTTATAGGGTTAGAAAAACTAGCCATTGGGATCCAGGTGGCCGTCGGTCGATCGCCCGGTCGACCGCCAACGGTCATTTTTCTAATCGTTGGGGCAGCGGTCGACCGGTCGGTCGACCGAGCCTCTGGAACAGAGAGCAGGGCTCTCTGCCGGTCGACCGGCCCGGTCGACCGGGCATTTCCAAAAAGCAAAGTTTTCTGGACGGTCGACCGGGTCGGTCGACCGGCCCTCCAGCACAGGCTGGCGTGCACGTCTGTGCACGTCGGTCGACCGTCCCGGTCGACCATCCCGGTCGACCGACTTCAAAGCGCGGTCGACCGTCCGGTCGACCGGAAGAAGCCAGTCCTGACAATTTGGGGATTAAAATGTTGGTCATTTTAACTTAAATAAAATCCCATAAATTCACAAAAAATCTACAAAAATAGTTTCAATGTTATACTATGATAAACAAACATTCTTGCACAAAATCAAGGCATATTATAAACAAATTGGACTATTTTTGTAACTTGAAAATTTTGGCTCAAAATAAAAACTGTATTTTTCCAAATTGGTTTTTCCAAAACTTGTTTTTTCAAAACTTCTCCAATACAAAAACAAGATATTTAAACAACTTTTAAAGCATAGAGTGTATGGATATGATCCACTACACATACATGGTGAAATATCTATGTTTTTGACATTAAGTTCTAAAACTGGTTTTGGTTAAAAACATGTAAACTTTAAATACCAAAAAACCAAAACCGGTATTTTTCAAAAAGAAAACTCTTTTGTATTTTTCCAAAATAAAAATTCTTTTATGAAAACTTATCTAAATCAAGAGTGTAACATCCCGAATTTTTATTATTTATTTCTTTTCTTAAGGAATATTTATTTCTTAGCCATGAGTTAATGCTGGATATTTGGATTGATAACTATAAGGCTTGGCATACTCTAATCATGAATTAGTGTGACAATGCAAATTTTAATTTATATATCTATATAGATTTAATTATTTTTTCTCTGACGATTAAGTAAGAAATTTGTGTTAATAAATTATCACAAGTATGTGATAATGTAAATATATCAATGTTGTATGTCAGGGATAACCATGTATATGCAAGGTGTCACATATTCAAATACTTGAAAATAATTATACATGGTATATACTTACTCCCACCAACCATACCCTTCATTTAATCAAAATACTTGGTAATTGGAAAATTTTCTATTTGGAAGGGGTTAGGTGTGCATGGAGGAATGAGGTGTAGGGCTAGGATCATTTTGATCCTAGCTTTGGCCAAGTGGCAATCTTGTGGAGGTGTCATTTTGTAATGACTAAGTTTTGGAGGGCCTCTATGTAAAATATCTTTCTCTTACGTTGAGATCTGAGGGGAGAATTTCTCTCATCTCTGTAAAAAAAAAAAAAAACTCTTCTCTCCCAATGAAACCCTAGATCCCCTCCCTCCAACCCTCTCTCTCTCTTCCAGTTGGACCCCCGGCCGGAGCCGGGGGTGGGGCTCGCGACGCGCGCCACCGCACGGCCACGCCCGCGCAGCCGCGCGCAGCTCGCGCAAGGGCGGCGCAGCCGCGCGCGCGCAGCAAAACCAGGCCGCGGCCGGCCTGGTTTCGGGGGGGTGAGACCTCCGTTGGCCGGAGAGGACAAAGGGGAGTTTTCTCTATGAAAAAGACCAGTTTTTAAAGGTAAAAATTCAGCCCTAGATCTGAAATTTTTGATGAATTCATCTAATACCTCATTAATTTCTGATTTAAGTTTAACAGGGAATTAGTGTGTGAAATAGGTATTAACCTTCAAGGTTATTGGTGAATCGAGTACTAAAAGATATCTTGTTGATCTCTCGAATAGGATCATTGATTTGGGCTCATATGGAAGCTAAGAGATTTCGAAGAACTCTCCGAATGAAGGTGAGAACTTGTTGTGTTAGGTTATTAATTAAATGAATATTGTGGGCATGAATATTGGAATGGAATGCGGCTATGTAATATTGCTTAATAGTAAGAATTGGGGTTGGGTATTGGACTCCATGAAAATATTAATTAGAAACATATTATTGTATTAGAAACCGTGAAATAACCATGATAATCATGTTGGTATACTTTCAAGGGTAAGAGGCTAGCAATGCGTAATTGTAAAATAAGTCTCTTTTACGAGAACATTGTAATCCATTTGATATTTAATTAAAGATTAAATTATGTGATGTTGTTGCTACTATTAAATAGGGGGATTAGCATGTCGGTATCCGACGTGATTATTCGGAAAGGAAACACGAAGCGGTGCTCAGTACAAACCCTTGTAGAACGCTCAACTTGAAGGTGAGTGGGGTTTTTAAATAAATTTGACCGCTTTATACTAAATTGCAAATATGTTAGTAATTTGTTGATTTAGCATTTTGCCAAATTTCATATGCGGCTTGCATTTCGAAGTATAGTTCACAATGGCATTGACATGCATGTTACGGAATAGAATTCATTATGGGTGACATGATTGTGATTAAGTGTATGTTATTTGATTTTGTACATATGCGTATATGTGATATGTTTGGTTAAGATAAGGATACTAATTTTGCATAAGAATACATGGTAATAGGCAAGTACTCATTTAGAGTATCACCCCATATATATATAAAATGATGTGCTTTGTACATGAATCTTATGGAACTGGATGCGTTGGTTATTGTGTTGTACTATGATATTGGGTAAACCCCAAGCACATGTCTTCTTCTTATTGTTGCACATCATTTCGGGCATGACATGTAAGCTAGTTTTATATTGCTGGTATGAATATTATAACTTAAGTTTGCATGATGCATTATATAAGAGGAGGAAGGGGCCGGGCGGGAGCCGGTAGGAGGGGGGAAGACGGGGATTTGACAAAAACATATATATATATATATATATATATATATATATATATATAGGAGGAAGGGGCCGTGCGAGAACCGGTAGGAGGGGGAAGACGGGGTTATTGTTGTATATATCATGTTGGGAGGAAGGGACCCGTATGGCACGGGCGGGGTGCGAAGACGGTGCTATGTTATACATTTAATTGCATCCTTACAAATGATTGAAAATGAATGGCTATGTGTGACAGATATGTATGTGTGTGCGCGCGACACTATCGGTATGTTAGATGTGTTATTGTATATGATAGTGAATACATCTGATACTGGTCATGTGTACAGTTATCAGTATTAATTGATTATTAACTGGAAGTAAATGAAAATCGAATAGAAGCATTCGGTATCACATACTTTATGTGCCACACTCATCTTATTTTCATGTATCATGAATAATATACATTGTTAATGCCATGCTACAATTATGTATATGAAATTTGACTCCACTCACTGAGCTGTCGAGCTCACCCCCCTATAGCTTCATGATTTTTTCAGGGCAAGCCAGGGATAAATAGCAGATAAAGGTAAGAATAGGGTACTGAAAGGGTGCACAACATTCATTATGTGGGCCTATTAAACTTCTTTATTGATTGTAATTAAGTAATGTAATTATATACATGTACATGGAGATGATGTATATATATGTAGATTGGTGTAGGAACTCTTAATGGGTAGTATCTTGGGTTGGCTTATGTTAGATGGTGATACAAGGAGATTATCCTTAAGCAAATTCTTGAATTGTTATCTTGTGTTGTATCCCTAGAATAAACGTGTGAGACTTTAAGTAGGCGATGTCAAGCCGAAATTGTGATATATACTACTGCATGGGATGTTTCGTATATACATATACGATTGATGAGAAATCTGGAATTGTATGTATCTATGTATCAGAGTAAACCTCGTATTTTCAAAGGGAGTGCTGCCGAAAATTTTAAGAAATTTGGAGATCATTATGATAACCTGTGGATAAATTTAATGTTTATATATATGGAAAAATTTTGGAAAACTGGGACCGTTTCAGTTGGTATCAGAGCAAAGGTTTGGGAATGAGGAGTCAGGCTGAGATGTAGGGCCTAGAAAAGTGTAGGCATAGGAATGTGACCTATAATTGTTATTTATACATCGGGATTGATCCATAGGACTAATATGTTTGTATGTGTACACTGTTTGATTGATAGCGTGACAGTATATGAGAATTTCCAAGGGGGATAGTCGGTTCTGACGTGTATGATTGATCTCGAAGTGCAGGATATTGATTATTTTCATACGTTCGAATGAGGGCATACCCGCGTGTCTTGATTCGAATGCGTTCTATTGGGGGTGCGGGCCCTCAGTATGAGCTGCCAGTGATATGGGACACTGGAATATGAAAGTAATTAAAATATCAGGCAAATCAAGATAAATTGGAGCAGAAGAACCTTATTAAGAATCTGGATTGTGGGATAACCAAAGTCTCAGATACAATAATATAAGGGATATGTCATACTGAAAGGATTATGGATTTTGATACTCTTTGAAGAGCATCCTTATATAGGGATAATTAATACTGTGTGAAATGAAGAGAGGATGATATCTTTGGAGAATCTAGAAACAGAATCATAGGTACCTTGGTGTTTAATAAGTCGGTTAATGCATACTTGTGTATACAATTGTGAGTCCACCAGTATGCTGAGGGACCGATGGTATGAATGTCATTTGTTTCATATGTATAGTGGCATGATCATTGTATGTGAGATTTGAGAAGTAAGTTATGTTGTGAGACAATCCTACGTGGGTGGTAGTATGCAGATCCTTATCAAAAATTTAAAAGTTTACACTTAAGTAAGATCTTTCAGTTGCATAAATCATATTGATAACTAAGAAATCCTTATTTTCCGTCTCAACCAGTTATTGTATACAGAGTCAAGTTGGGTGCTCACCGCAAGTTGTGACTATCATTGATATTACACTAAGTTACACCAAGACAGATAACAAAATAGTGTTTGGGTTCACTAGACGAGACCTGATTAAGTAACAACATTCATGAAAGCAATAATTGTAACTTATTGTGAATTTTATGTATGGATGTACCTGTGTCATGGGTAGTTATTATTTACACATTGTAATTTCTTCGAAACTTGTGAAATTGAAAGTTGATACTGTACGATACTCTAATGAGTAGATAATGATATCAGTGTTTATAACTTATTCATCAAACATATGAATAAGGTGTGAAACCTATTCTGTTGATTTAGTAATAAAGTTAAATATAAAGTTAGATGTAATTCAGGGTCAAACTTCTCACCTCTTGCAAGCAAAGAGGGATGGCTTCGTAAAGTAAAGAAGATGTTAAATGCAATAGATTATAATGGGAAGCATGAAATAATCCTTATATAGTTAAGGTCTCAAAAAAAAAAAAAAAACCACAATTATAATAGTTCGGGAAATTGTAGAAGGAAGTGAATAATTGTGAAGAATGAAAATTTCTCATGACAGATAAGAATGATATGAAATAATGACTCTGGCAATTCTCAAAACATTCTTGGGGTAACTCAAGTTGCAGTGAAAAGCAAATTTGGATCTCTGATGCCTTTAACTATTGGATACTACAAATCAACTTGAATCTGTTAAATATCGATTAACCTTACCACCAGAAGTATTGATCAGAGTAATGAAACCTTGGTAATAGTAATGTATATTTATGTTAGAATTGGGATTTATCATGACTTAGAACAAATTCTTGTTATTTAGAAAACAACGAGCATAAGTAAAGTGTTACAGTTACTGAAATATTAAAACACTCTGTGTCAGCTGTAATAGAAGGATTGCTAACTTACCTATATTGATAAATTGTGGTGGGAAACTAATTCAGAAAAAAGGAGGATGATCAGTTATTAGTGTACTCATCACATCAGGAATAAGTGGATGGAAGGCATGATTTTAACATTCTTTGATTGAATTAACTTCGTTCAGTCAATAAAGTATTAAATAATAATTAGTCTAGTAAATTAAAGCAATTGAGAGTTCGAATTTTTGTTATCTATTTTGTTGAATCATGACAGATATATTTTTGTGGAGGAACCGATGCAAGTTCTAGTTTACAAGTAAAGTAATTAAAATGTAAACCACTTCTCATGACACAGGATTTAATATGGGAGTTCTCTAGAAATTTCAGTTGTTATTAAGGCATATCCGATATAGTTGTGACACAAATCGGACAGAAAAGTAGTTTGAATCCATAACACTTTAGACCAATCGAATATTGAGTTTAGATTGGAGCTGTTAATACCAATTGACTTCACCACCAGAAATTCAGAATTCATAATTCTGAGGCCAAGATTGATGTTAAGAAGAGATTTAACCTTAAATAAAATGGGATATAATTTTAAACGAACAACCATTGGTTATGAAATAAAATTTTTATGTCAAGCATTGCAGTTAGTCGACAACGTCTGCGTGTGAAGGATTGAATCCTTGTTCCAATTCATCCTAGATTTTTTTTTATTCCATACGTAACCTGGAAGTTTTGAGCTGCCGATGTTCATACAAATAAAGGTGAGCTGAAATTCGAAATGGATGTGTTCTGCAGTTAGAAACCTATACAGATTTTAAGTTAAGTGTAAAGTGGTAAAAGCTACATGGAACCGGAAGATGAATTACAAATATTTGACCCTATCTTATTCCTATTGCTATAAGTTTCGAGGACGAAACTTTCTTAAGGAGGGTAGAATGTAACATCCCGAATTTTTATTATTTATTTCTTTTCTTAAGGAATATTTATTTCTTAGCCATGAGTTAATGCTGGATATTTGGGATTGATAACTATAAGGCTTGGCATACTCTAATCACGAATTAGTGTGACAATGCAAATTTTAATTTATATATCTATATAGATTTAATTATTTTTTCTCTGACGATTAAGTGAGAAATTTGTGTTAATAAATTATCACAAGTATGTGATAATGTAAATATATCAATGTTGTATGTCAGGGATAACCATGTATATGCAAGGTGTCACATATTCAAATACTTGAAAATAATTATACATGGTATATACTTACCCCCACCAACCATACCCTTCATTTAATCAAAATACTTGGTAATTGGAAAATTTTCTATTTGGAAGGGGTTAGGTGTGCATGGAGGAATGAGGTGTAGGGTTAGGATCATTTTGATCCTAGTTTTGGCCAAGTGGCAATCTTGTGGAGGTGTCATTTTGTAATGACTAAGTTTTGGAGGGCCTCTATGTAAAATACCTTTCTCTTACGTTGAGATCTGAGGGGAGAATTTCTCTCATCTCTGTAAAAAAAAAAAAAAACTCTTCTCTCCCAATGAAACCCTAGATCCCCTCCCTCCAACCCTCTCTCTCTCTCTTCCAGTTGGACCCCCGGCCGGAGCCGGGGGTGGGGCTCGCGACGCGCGCCACCGCACGGCCACGCGCAGCCGCGCGCAGCTCGCGCAAGGGCGGCGCAGCCGCGCGCGCGCAGCAAAAACCAGGCCGCGGCCGGCCTGGTTTCGGGGGGGTGAGACCTCCGTTGGCCGGAGAGGACAAAGGGGAGTTTTCTCTATGAAAAAGACCAGTTTTTAAAGGTAAAAATTCAGCCCTAGATCTGAAATTTTTGATGAATTCATCTAATACCTCATTAATTTCTGATTTAAGTTTAACAGGGAATTAGTGTGTGAAATAGGTATTAACCTTCAAGGTTATTGGTGAATCGAGTACTAAAAGATATCTTGTTGATCTCTCGAATAGGATCATTGATTTGGGCTCATATGGAGGCTAAGAGATTTCGAAGAACTCTCCGAATGAAGGTGAGAACTTGTTGTGTTAGGTTATTAATTAAATGAATATTGTGGGCATGAATATTGGAATGGAATGCGGCTATGTAATATTGCTTAATAGTAAGAATTGGGGTTGGGTATTGGACTCCATGAAAATATTAATTAGAAACATATTATTGTATTAGAAACCGTGAAATAACCATGATAATCATGTTGGTATACTTTCAAGGGTAAGAGGCTAGCAATGCGTAATTGTAAAATAAGTCTCTTTTACGAGAACATTATAATCCATTTGATATTTAATTAAAGATTAAATTATGTGATGTTGTTGCTACTATTAAATAGGGGGATTAGCATGTCGGTGTCCGACGTGATTATTCGGAAAGGAAACACGAAGCGGTGCTCGGTACAAACCCTTGTAGAACGCTCAACTTGAAGGTGAGTGGGGTTTTTAAATAAATTTGACTGCTTTATACTAAATTGCAAATATGTTAGTAATTTGTTGATTTAGCATTTTGCCAAATTTCATATGCGGCTTGCATTTCGAGGTATAGTTCACAATGGCATTGACATGCATGTTACGGAATAGAATTCATTATGGGTGACATGATTGTGATTAAGTGTATGTTATTTGATTTTGTACATATGCGTTTATGTGATATGTTTGGTTAAGACAAGGATACTAATTTTGCATAAGAATACATGGTAATAGGCAAGTACTCATTTAGAGTATCACCCCATATATATATAAAATGATGTGCTTTGTACATGAATCTTATGGAACTGGATGCGTTGGTTATTGTGTTGTACTATGATATTGGGTAAACCCCAAGCACATGTCTTCTTCTTATTGTTGCACATCATTTCGGGCATGACATGTAAGCTAGTTTTATATTGCTGGTATGAATATTATAACTTAAGTTTGCATGATGCATTATATAAGAGGAGGAAGGGGCCGGGCGGGAGCCGGTAGGAGGGGGAAGACGGGGATTTGACAAAAACATATATATATATATTGGAGGAAGGGGCCGTGCGAGAACCGGTAGGAGGGGGAAGACGGGGTTATTGTTGTATATATCATGTTTGGAGGAAGGGACCCGTATGGCACGGGCGGGGTGCGAAGATGGTTCTATGTTATACATTTAATTGCATCCTTACAAATGATTGAAAATGAATGGCTATGTGTGACAGATATGTATGTGTGTGTGCGCGACACTATCGGTATGTTAGATGTGTTATTGTATATGATAGTGAATACATCTGATACTGGTCATGTGTACAGTTATCAGTATTAATTGATTATTAACTGGAAGTAAATGAAAATCGAATAGAAGCATTCGGTATCACATACTTTATGTGCCACACTCATCTTATTTTCATGTATCATGAATAATATACATTGTTAATGCCATGCTACAATTATGTATATGAAATTTGACTCCACTCACTGAGCTGTCGAGCTCACCCCCTATAGCTTCATGATTTTTTCAGGGCAAGCCAGGGATAAATAGCAGATAAAGGCAAGAATAGGGTACTGAAAGGGTGCACAACATTCATTATGTGGGCCTATCAAACTTCTTTATTGATTGTAATTAAGTAATGTAATTATATACATGTACATGGAGATGATGTATATATATGTAGATTGGTGTAGGAACTCTTAATGGGTAGTATCTTGGGTTGGCTTATGTTAGATGGTGATACAAGGAGATTATCCTTAAGCAAATTCTTGAATTGTTATCTTGTGTTGTATCCCTAGAATAAACGTGTGAGACTTTAAGTAGGCGATGTCAAGCCGAAATTGTGATATATACTACTGCATGGGATGTTTCGTATATACATATACGATTGATGAGAAATCTGGAATTGTATGTATTTATGTATCAGAGTAAACCTCGTATTTTCAAAGGGAGTGCTGCCGAAAATTTTAAGAAATTTGGAGATCATTATGATAACCTGTGGATAAATTTAATGTTTATATATATGGAAAAATTTTGGAAAACTGGGACCGTTTCAAAGAGTGTGTGTGTGTATATGATATACTTGAGCAATCCACCAACTATTCTTTCCTTTACATTTTAATCTAAAACAAAATCTTATAAAACAAACCTAGACACAAGTCTTGATCTTGAAGTCTTTACTTGAAGTCTTCTCATCTTCTTGATTTGGTCCAAACACGATCCAACGAGCTCGACTCCTCTTGAGTACTTGATATGGTCTTGATGCATAGGCTCGTGAATCAAACCGTGCTACCTCCAAAACTTGACTTTAAATCCTTTGTTGAAGCTACACACCTACTAATATCTTGATCATGAATCTGTCACTAATTAAACACAAGATCATTAATACTATAACTATATGAGTTGATCATCATCAAAACTAGAGTGATAGGTCTTTGGGCCAACATTTTGGTCTTGGATAAGAAAAATACAAAAGTTTTCAAGTTTGTTTCTAAAGAGAAAAGATTTTCTAGCTTTCAATCTCCAAGTTTTTTCTTTCCAAAGCTATTTTAGTTGGTTTTAAATCTCCTCTATTCTTTCTCACTGATTCTCATCTCTCACTTAACTTCTTGAGCATCACTTCATATTCACTCTAACGGAAGTTATAAGAGAGAGTGTTTGTGATCTTATTAGATCACCAAGTGCTTTATAACCTCAAATGGCTTTGTGCTACCTCTTGTATGGAGGGTTGAGTTGGTGGAGTTGTGTACTTCGGTCTTGTATAGACCAAGTTATAATTTCTTTGTGTAAGGCCCCTTTTTTGGAAGATCCCTTAGAGGATAGTGAAATTCTTCATCAAGGCGGGGACTAGAGCGGTGGCTCGAACCTCGAAACAAATTACTTTTGTTTTTCAATTTTCATACTTGTGTAATTGTTCATCTTGTAATTTATAATTGCTTTCATTCCATCACTTTCATTTTTGGTCTATACTCATTTCAATAAGGAGGCAATTGAGTACCTCAACTCATTATCTAAAGGAATCAAAGAGAAGAAGTTCTAGAGTCCTCCACGGGGAATTCGGCTTCAATTCTTATTTTGAGTGACTACTTGCTTAATTCATCATAAATAGTTTTAAAATTGTATTTAATTAGCAAAACACATATTCACCCCCTCTAGGTGTATTTCAATTGGTATCCAAGCATTGGTCTCTAGTTTTTAGCTTAACAACCTTAAAAAGATCTTAATTGCTAATCACTTTTTTCAAAATTTCATCTTCATCCACTTTAGTAAAAATGGCCGAAGGTATTAAGACCCCTCCCAAGTTTGATGGCTTTTACTTTCCTATATGGAAGGTTAAGATGACCGTATTTTTGTAATCCTTAGGAAGCCGGGTTGCAAAAGCGGTGACTAAATCCTTTAGTGTACCCATTGGTAATGAGGACACTTGGTCCGACATTGTCACTAAGGAGTTTGATGCAAATGCTAAGGCACACTATGTCTTACTTCAAACTTTGAACTATGATGATATTGCTAGGGTCATCCATTGTAAATCCGCCTCTGAGATTTGGACACACTTAGTAGTCACACACGAAGGAACGTCACAAGTTAAGAGAGCAAAAATTGATCTCTTACAGTTCCAATATGAAATTTCACCATACATGAAAATGACACCATTAATGACATGGTAACAAATTTACTAAAATAACTAATGGTCTTGCTTCTTTAGATGATGTCATTGACAACGTTCAAAAAGTAAAGAAGGTCACTCGGGCGCTTCCACCCTCATGGGAAGTCAAGGCTACTACATTGAAGGAGCTAACCGGCAAAGAAGAGATGGAGCTCATCGGTCTTATAGGAAACCTTAAGACCGTTGAAATGAAGAGGAAGATAAGAGAAGAGATGGCACCACAAAAGAAAAAAAGTGATCGCATTCAAATCCACTCCCACCATCTTCGACGATGATGTTGAAGAAGAGGATGATGAAGAATTCTCCCTCCTAGTGAAAAATGTAAGAAGGATGTATAATAATGCCAAGTTTAACAATAGAAGAAGGTGGCAAGGGAAAGAAGACAAGAAGGTCATATGCTTCAATTACTAAAAGCCAGGCCACATGGTTGCGGATTGTCCCGAGACCAAAAGTAAATCTTCAACCTCCAAGAAGCCCTACAAAAAGAAGCTCAAGGCTACGTGGGACTCGGAGAGTGAAACCGATGAAGAAGTTGATATGGCACATATGTATTTTATGGCAATGATAACACACCTAAGGTAATATTCGAACCCTCACTCGACGATTGTGAATTATCTATGGATGAATTGGGTGAGGCTTTAGAAGAGTTGTCTAACAACTATGATTTCTTAAAAAGCAGTATTTAAAAGTGAAATAGAAAAATGAAACTCTTCATAATAAAATAATCATACCCTCAAAAGAGAAAGATGATTTATCTTCCACACTCATATCCACACAAAAAGATTTTGATACATATAAAATTTTATGTAAAGCAAATTTCTATTAATTAATAAAAATGAGATTTTTATCTTAAAAGATAAAATTAACTTTTTAGAAGATGTGTTAAATAAATGTGAGTTTGATAAACTTAGGTTGTAGGCAATGTTTCCTAAGAAACATACTCCAAAGAAATATGTTCATACTACACATGCTCATCATACCACACATACCCACACTTCTAAACCACACATATACATACACATCATGTTAGACACACTACACACACCAAGTATGTTCACACCCCACACTCCCATTATGTTTTTATTTATACTAGAGTTTATTCATGCACTTATTGTGGCTGAAAAGATCACTTAGCCAAAATTTATTTTGATGGAATAAATGCTTCAAATCACATTTGGGTTCGAAACGCTAACATTAAAGGACCCAAGAAAATTTGGGTACCAAAATTAACCAATTTGTTACATGATATATGTACACACCAAGGCTCCAAGTCATAGGGAGCGGTGGTATCTTGCTCAAGGCATATGACGTGGGATATCAACAATTTCACAACCCTATCAAGGTACCATGAAAGTGGCACTGTCACCTTTGGATATGATTCTAAAGGAAAAATTATCGGTACAGATAACATTAAAATTGGTTCATCTCCCTTGATTAAAAATGTTATTTTAGTTGATGGTCTCAAGCATAACCTCTTGAGTATTAGTCAACTTTGTGATAGAGGTTTCAAAGTGATTTTTGATGATTTAGCTTGCAATATTTTAGATAGACAAACCAATACATGTATACTTTTCGGTTTTCGTGAAAATAATGTGTACATGATTGAAATGTCAAATTTACAATGCAATGCTACATGTTTAAATGTCTTTAATGAAGACTCTTGGTTATGGCAAAGGAGACTAGGCCATATTTCATTTGACCATCTATCTAGAATCAACAATGAGGAAGTAGTGAAAGGTATTCCACGTTTGAAATTTGAGAAGGACCGCATTTGCGATGCGTGCGAACTTGAGAAACAAACTAAGTTCTCTTTCAAAACAATTAATGATATCATGACATCAAGACCCTTGGAGTTAATTCACATGGATTTGTTTGGTTCTACTAAAACCAAAAGTCTAAGTGGAAATCATTTTGTCTTTATTTTGGTTGATGATTTTTCTCGTTTTACTTGGGTTTTCTTTTTAGAGTAAATGATCAAATCTTTTCACATTTTCAAGTGTTTAGAAAAAGAGTTGAAAAAGAAAAAGATTTTTTTATTTTATGTATAAGAAATGATAGAGATGGTATATTCATTAACCACTCCTTTATCACCTATTGTGAAGAACATAGAATCAAACATAAACTATCATATCCTAGACTCTACAACAAAATGGAGTCATTGAAAGGAAGAATCGTACTCTTCAAGAATGGTTAGGACAATGATAAATGAATTGGAATCCCTCAATACTTATGGGCCGAGGCTGTAAATACATCATGTTACATCTCAAATAGAATTTATTTTTGTAAAAATACTTCTAAAACTTTTTTTGAAATTTACTATTTGAGAAAAGCTAATGTTTCTTAGTTTAAAGTTTTTGGTTGTAAATGTTTTATTTTAAACACTAAAGATAATTTAGGAAAATTTGATGCCAAATCTTATGAAGCCATATTTGTTGGGTATTCAAATACTAGTATAGCCTATAGAGTCTTCAATAGATCTACTCTGACTATTGAAGTATCTATACGTGTCAAGTTTGAGGAATCTAATGCTTTTGTGAAGAGTGCTGTAGAGATTGATTTCTTAGGTGAAGACATGGATAAGATAACCTTTAAGGACTCACCTACAGAAGAAGAAAAGCCAAAGATTGATGTACAAGGTGAAGTTCAAGAGGTTGAAGGGATCCAACACAACTACTTTCAAAGGATTGAAGATTCACTTCAAATCATCCCAAGGATCTCATCATAAGTGATGCATCCAAGGGGGTAACTACTAGATCCAAACTCCATGATTATGTGGGTATTTTGCTTTTATTTCACATATTGAGCCAAAAAATATCCTCGAAGTCGAGCCGATTCATATTGGTTGCTTGCAATGCAAGAAGAGGTTAAACAATTTGAGCGCAACCAAGTTTGACTTCTTATTCCTAGACCCCATGATAGACAACTATTGGTACTAAATGAATTTTTAGAAATAAGTTGGATGAGTCAGGTAATGTTATTAGAAATAAAGCTAAGTTAGTGGGCCAAGATTACACTCAAATTAAAGGTATCGATTTTGAGAAAACCTTTGCATATGTAACACGGCTTGAAGCCATACGGATGACACTTGCCTTTGTTTCTTATAAAGATTTTAAAATTTTTCAAATGGATGTCAAAAGTGTGTTTTTAAATAGTTTTATAGAAGAGGAAATGTATGTTGAAAAACCCCAATGGGTTTGTTGATCCTACACATCCGGATTTTTGTGTACAAACTTGATAAAGCTTTATATGGTTTAAAACAAGCTCCAAGAGCTTGGTATGAAAGACATTCAACTTTTCTAGTTTCAAACAATTTTGTTAAAGGTAAAGTTGATACCACTTTGTTTATAAAGCATGTAGATAGTGATATCCTAATTGTTCAAATATATGTTGATGCTATTTATTTTTGGATTCACTAATAAGAAGCTTTGTAAAGAATTTAAATCATGCATGAAGAACGAGTTTGAGATGTCTATGATGGGAGAGCTAAACTACTTTCTTGGCCTCCAAATCAAGCAAAAGAGTGATGGAATTTTCATAAATTAAGCCAAGTACACAAGAGAACTCATCAAGAGATTTGGACTTGAAGCTACAAAATTAAGCAAGACTCCCATGGTCGCTACTACTAAACTTGACAAGGACGAACAAGGTATAAATGTAGACATTAAACTTTATAGAAGTATAATTGGTAGTTTACTTTATTTGACGGTTAGTAGGCCGGATATTATGTTTAGTGTGTGTGTGTGTGCTTGATTTCAATCTTGTCCTGAAGAGTCTCACTTAATTGCGGTAAAGCGCATTATTAGATATCTTAAGGGCACTATTGGAATGAGCTTGTGGTATCCGAAAATCAGACAATTTCCCATGACGAGTTATCGGATGCTGACTATGCCGGTTGTAGAGTGGATAGGAAGAGCACTAGTGATACTTGTCAATTTCTAGGAAGTTGCCTTGTTTCATGGTCTTCCAAAAAAAATTTTGTAACCCTCTCAACCGCCGAGGCAGAGTATGTTGTGACTGGGGCTTATTGTGCACAAGTCTTATGGATAAAACATACTCTCCTTGACTATGATTTGCAATACGATCATATTAAAATATTCTGTGAAAATATTAGCACCATTCATATAACTAAAAATGCAAATAACATAGAAAGACCAAGCAAATAGATATTTGATATCACTTTCTTAGAGATCACTATGAGAAATGTGATATTGAAATTGATTATGTTTCTATCGATTTTCAACTTGCGGACATTTTACTAAATCACTATATTATAATAAATTTTTATTCATTTGTGGTGAGTTAAATGTTTGTATTATGGATTCATAAGTTTTGAAAGTGTTATCAAATTATTTTTTTACATTTATTTTTCAAATTAATATCTCTTTTATGTTGATGTCTTTATCCTTTTTTGATGTATGACAAAAAGGGGAGAGATATTTGAGTTATTAGGTTATTTTGGTATTCTATATTCCATTCTCTTTACCATGCTTATATAATGGTATTGGAGGAAGGAGGATTGGAAGGATGGTAGGCTATATATGCATATTGTTTTATATTGATATCATTTTTATATGCATACATGTGTGACTTGCTTATATTGTCAAATCCATTTAAAGTCATAATGTTTTCTTGTACTTGATAGATAACATAACTTGAGGGGGAGCTTTTCAAGCTCTTTCATATCTTTTATCTTAAATAACTCACATGTTTTGTCATCATCAAAAAGGGGGAGATTGTCGGCCCAAGGTTACAATCACCCGATTTTATGATTTTGATAATAACAAAACATGTGTGATTATTTGTACTAATTAAGTTTAGGTGTTAAAGTTTATTTCAGGATTCTAAGGATTCAAGGAGTTCTCTTCCTCTAAAAGAAGATGTTGTAGACTTAAGAAGACTCAAATACAGGATCAAAGCTCAAAGCACTAAAACGTCGCTAATGGAGAAGCCCGGTTGAAAATATTGTAGTCACCTAGATTCTTATAAGATATTAGTTTGTTAAAGTGTAGAATATGGTAGTAATGCTCAAGAAGTTATACACACAAAATACACAATTTCGAAAAATACAAGTTTTGACAGTATTGGTATTTTTGCATGTTTGGTATTGATAGATATATCAAAAAATTTTCAAAATTTTATAACAAGTTTAGAACATGTATTTATCACCAATACATTGCTACATCACCCTTAAACTAATACAAAATATTTTGAAAATTGTTTGAATTTCAAAAATCATACATCAAACTATTTCAGGCCAAAACTGTCGACCCCCAGTAGACCGGTGCCCATTGCAGGCCAGAATGGTTGACTAGGCGGTCCACCGGGCCTTTGGACAGGGGCGTGCACGTTTGTGCACGTTGTTGATCGACCGACCGATCGACCCCTAATCCTTGCGGTCGATCGACCGACTGAGAGACCCTAACTCTCGGTTGGGGTCGGCCCCCGACCAACTAACAATTTAAAATTTTCTTTTTAAATACCGAGCAGTCGACCGGAGCTGACGGCTCTATTCTGCTCGACCGGGCCGGTCAACTAACAGGCTGCCAGATGGTCATAACGGCTAGTTTTTGAATCTGTTTTGTTTTTAGTGGATTCAAACGGGTATTTTTGGTTTCCAAGTATCTAAACACACCCCAAATGACCTGGTATGATTTTTAAATGATATTTATTCATTGGCTATATATATGGGTCATGGGTTTTGGTCTTGGACAAGAAAAATACACAAGTTTTTCAAGTTTGTTTCTAAAGAGAAAAGATTTTCTAGCTTTCAATCTCTAAGTTTTTTCTTTCCAAAGCTTTCAGTTGGGTTTAAAACTCCTCTGTTCTTTCTAACTAATTCTCATCTCTCACTTAAGTTCTTGAGCATCACTTCATATTTCACTCTATAGGAAGTTATAAGAGAGAGTGTTTGTGATCTTATTTGATCACCAAGTGCTTTGTAACCTCAATTGGCTTTGTGCTACTTCCGGTGTGGAGGGTTGAGTTAGTGGAGTTGTGTACTCCGGTCTTGTGTGAACCAAGTTGTAATTCCTTTGTGTAAGGACCCTTTGTGGAAGATCCCTTAGAGGATAGTGAAATCCTTCATAGTGGTGTAGGCGGGACGTAGTGCGGTGGCTCGAACCTCGAAATAAATTCCTTTATGTTTGCGATTGATTCTTGCTCTCTATTATTTTTCAATTTTCATACTTGTGTAATTATTCATCTTGTATTTTATAATTGCTTTCATGCTATCACTTTCATTTTTGGTCTATACTCATTTCAATAAGGAGGCAATTGAGCACCTCAACTTATTATCTAGAGGAATCAAAGTGGAGAAGTTCTAGAGCCCTTCATGGGGAATTCGGCTTCAATTCTTGTTTGAGTGACTATTTGCATAATTCATTATAAGTAGTTTTAAAATTGTATTTGATTAGCAAAATACCTATTCACCCCCCCTCTAGGTATATTTCAGATACTATGCAGTGACATCATTTTTTTTATTCAAAGTGTTCGATCAAAAGTAAGGTATGCAACCTCATCATTGACAACGAAAGTTGTGAGAATACCATTCGTAGAGCACTTGTGAACTATCAGAAGCTAGAGACGGAATCACACACTCATTCTTACACTATTGGTTTGTTTAAGAATGGCCCCTCCATCAAAATGACAGATTTATGTCATGTTCCTATTTCAATTGATAAGTTTTATCAAGATTTTATTGTATGTGATGTGATTGATATGAACACATGTCATATTCTTTTGAGGAAACTATAGCAACACGATATTGATGCTACCCACAGAGGTAAAAGAAACATCTATATGTTCACTTGGAAGGGCAAAAGAGTTGCCATGAGATCAACTCTATCTGCTCTAAAGTCTACAAAAGAAAAAGAGCTTAAATTTTATGCAATCAGGTGAGTTTTAAATGGAATCAAAGGAAACAAAGTAAAGATTTGTTTTAGTGGTCAAGGAAGAAGTTACTCCACTCGCTGAAATTCTTAAGAAGATTGGACCATTGTTGGAAGAGTTTAAAGGAGTTATGTACGACGAGCTTCTGGAAGGATTACTAACCATGAGAGATATCCAGCATCATATTGATCTTATTCCGAGAGCAATTCTACTTAATCTTTCACATTACTAGATGAATCCCAAGGAGAGTGAAGTTTAAAGGAGAAGGTTGAAGAGTTGATACACAAGGGACATATTAGAGAGAGTATGAGTCCATATGTTGTACCAGTGCTTTTAACACAAAAAAATGATGAAAGTTGACACATGTGTATGGATAACCAGGCAATCAATAAGATCACTATTCGTTACAGATTTTTCATACCCCGACTTGATGATATGTTGGATCAATTGGGAGGCTTGTGCATGCTTTGAAGGTTTACCTCAGGAGTGGTTACCTTCAAATTCGCATTAGGCCGAGGGACGAATGGAAGAATCTTTCCAGAAAGATTGTATGACTGAATGGTCATGCTCTTTGGACTATCCAATGCACCTAGTACGTTCATGAGATTGATGAATCAAGTGTTGAAATCGTTCTTAGAGAAGTTCGTGATTGTTTACTTTGTTGACATCTTTATCCACAGTTCGAATGAGACTGAGCATAGACAACATCTATGATAAGTGTTGAAGGTTCTATAAGACTAGGTTCGATTGAAGTTGGAGAAATCTAATGCAAAGTATAAAACGACAGCTGACAAAAAGAGGCAAGAGATATCTTTGAGGAAGGAGATATGATGATAGTGTACTCAAGGAGAGAGAGAATTTTTGCCAGAGCATACAACTTGTTGAATCTAAAGAAATATGAGTCGTTCAAGATTGTGTAGAAGATTAATGATAACACCTATGTTGTCGATATTCCAAGCGATATGACGATGTCTAAGACGTTCAATGTGGCGAGTCTCTATGAATATCACCCTACCGAGCAACTATATCTAGATTATAACTCAACAAGATTAAGGCAGATCAAAGCAGAAGCAAGCTAGCAGACCAAGTCAGAGCCCAAGCTCAGTTTTACAATCTGTCAATAGCGACAAACTTAGCTGTCGACAGTTGCCTACAAGAGGCATTTTCCGAGAGTTGGAGATTTACAGTCTGTCAACAGCTCACTTGCGTCTGTCGAAAGACCTGAGTGTATTTGCATATCCATTTATGAATAGGATTAAGTTTTTTAGGTTGATTTGAACTCCGATTTGTTTGTTTTTCTTTTATTTGATTAGGTTTCCTACTTAGTTTAGTATTCTTCTTTTATTGCTTATACAGGGCCATTGTATTTTTTTTGTTTTATATTATTACTGTTTCTTATATTCTTATGTTATTCTTGCTCCTTTCCCACCGGCGTTCCACAACACCGACAGTTCACGCTGGAGCCTGCACTTCCAGTAGAACTCATCCGAACTCCGATATGCGGGTACCATTATTCGAATAGGAGAGAGACCAAATAACACATGGGCCAGGAGTTATCATTGAACAGGTATGTGTGTGTGTGTTAATGGCACTGAGGATGCTTATCACACTAACACCAGGCGGTACAGGCAGGAGGTAGAAAGTAGCCCTTCAGATTCAAGAGGTGGCCCCCACCACGTGTGTGGTGTGGCACTTTGCTCCATGTGGCACTTTGCTCTGAGGGTTGATACAGGAGGTACCCCAAAGATTCAAGAGGTGACCCCACAGATTCAAGAGGTGGCCCCCACCACGTGTGTGGTGTGGCACTTTGCTCTGTGTGGCACTTTGCTCCGTGTGGGGAATGGATTCTTGAGGTGACCCCCACCACGTGTGTGATATGGCACTTTGCTCCATGTGGCACTTAGTTCCATTCAGGAACCGTCAGACGCTAGCACGATTGTGGGATACATCCTCGTCATCCCGACACCAGGTATGCTTCGCCGGACGCCGGAATGACTGTGCTATTAACATGGGTATAAGTACAGGAGATACAGGATACAGGAGTAAAGAATACAGGAGTACATGAGATACATGAGTACAAGAGTACAGGAGTTACAGGAGTACAGGAATACATGAGTACAGGAGTTACAAGAGTACCAGATGTCTGGTAATAATATAATAATCATGCATATGCCAGGTAATACAGGAGTCAGGTGTCAGGTGCCAGGTATCAGGTGTTATATATCATGTGGCAAATATAGCATGTCAAATACCGGTGTCATATATCAAGTGTCAAATATAGCATGGCAAGTACCGATATTCGGTATCATGTGTCAAATATAGCATGGCAAGTACTGGTATTAGGTATCATATGTCAAATATAGCATGGCAAGTACCGGTGTCATATATCAGGTGTTAAGTATAGCATGGCAAATACCGGTATCTGATATCAAGTAATAAGTATAGCATGGCAAGTACTGGTGTCAGATATCATGGGTCAAATATAGCATGGCAAGTACCGGTGTCTGGTATCATGTGTCAAATATAGCATGGCAAGTACCGGTGTCAAATATAACATGGCATGTACCAGTGTTATATATCAGGG
Organism: Agave tequilana; assembly: GCA_038442645.1. Lineage (NCBI taxonomy): Eukaryota > Viridiplantae > Streptophyta > Magnoliopsida > Asparagales > Asparagaceae > Agave > Agave tequilana. The sequence continues at coordinate 79,795 of JAVJIF010007816.1, forward strand.
TCAGGTATAGCATGGCAAGTACCAGTGTCAGATATAGCATGGCAGTATCGGTGCCCAGTATCATGTAATAAGTGTAGCATGGCAAGTACTGGTGTCGGGTATCACGTGTCAAATATAGCATGGCAAGTACCGTGTCAGATATCATCGGTCAAATATAGCATGGCAAATATCGGTGTCCGGTATCATGTGTCAAATATAGCATGGCAAGTACCAAGAGTAACATATCAGTGTCGGTGTTATACATATCAACTTACATATCATGTATAAAATGCAGGATAACAGTTGTTAGACATGAAATGATGGTAATAGAACATATCAAAAGGAATGTACTCGCATAATGATAAAATGGATGCATGTTCAAAAGAAACTGTACTCGCCTCAATACTGAAAAAACCGCGAGAAATCTCGAAACACCAGAAATATGCGCACACCGTCAATCCATATATTAAAATATACATATATTATTATTTTTAGAGAGAGAAAGAGAAGAGTTAGGGAGAGAAAGTCTAGAGAGAAAGAGGGATTTCTAGAGAGAGAAAATCTAGAGAGAGAAAGAGGGATTTTTTGAGAGAGAAAGTCTAGAGAGTCTAGAGAGAGTGATTTTAGAGAGAGAAAGAGAGAGAGGAGAGAGAGAGTGTAGGGTAGAGAGAGAGAGAGAGGAAAAGAGAGAGAAACTGGGGCTGCTCACGTAGCCCCCTGATCAAGGAGGGGCCCACGGCCTCGTGGGCCCGGGGGCACCTGGCCGGTCCTCTGCCGGCCAGGAAGCCGGCCGGCGGCGGCCCTGGCCGCCGCCGGCGCTCAACAGGGAAGGGGAGAGAGAGAGAATGGGGGGCTGCCGCCCCCTTGCTCAGCCAGCCCAGGCTAGCGGCCTGGGCTGGCCTGCTTTTCCCTGGCTGCGGCCAGGGAGGCGCAGGAGGGTCGCGCCGGCCGCCGTGGCCAGCGCAGGTAGGGGTGGCCGCCGGCCACCCCAAAAGAGAGGGGGAAAGGAGAGGGAGAGGGAGAGAGGAAAGAGGGGGGAGAGAGGAAAGATCTGAGAGAGAGAAGGGAGGGAGTGTTTGGTACAGAGAATGGTTCGCGTAAAGTTTCCTTGAATCAATTGAAAAGTTACAACAAACTAATGCTCCGACTACAAGGGAGGGAAGATGTTGAGTCTTGAATCTCCCCTTTGTTTAGTGCTGGGTTCTTCAGGTGGCGGTGGAAAGTGAATCTTATTTTTGTTGACCGGGTGAACGTCAGGAACTTCTAGGGATCTTCTCTTCGGTTGGCAGACGGAGTAACACAGCTCTGTCGACCAAAATCTCAAAGAGATTGTAGGCAAAGATTAACTTGTACGCAGCAAGTTAGTTGAAGAGTTGGATTCTCTCTCTGTAGAAGCTCTCAAGTCAAGTTCTTCTCTGATCTCTCTAAAAAAAAATTCGACCCCTTCCCCATAGCAACGGGGCTATTTATAGAGGTTTCAAGGGTGAACGTACCTCCTAAAAATACTCCATAATGGGGGTTAACTTTTTCCGTTATGTGGGCCGTGATTGACCCCATAACCAGGGCAGTTACAACTGAGACGCGGGTGTCGACCCACGCGCCTTGGTGCTGCAGTGCTGGCTGAGACGCGGGTTTTCATCCACGCGCCTTGGTGCTGCAGTGCTGGCTGAGGCGCGGATGTCGACCCACACGCCTTGGTGCTGCAGTGCTGGCTGAGATTAGCCCTGCGTCTGGAGCTTGGGACTCTGCTTTTTGGTGCCTTGTCTTTTAGTGATTTTTAGACAGCCTACAGAACCCCCTCCAAAGTTTTCGATATTCCGCAGTTAGCTGGGACGGATTTCGAAATACTTTGAACTCTAGCTGAATTCACTTTTATGATTGGACTGACAAAGCTCCGGGTTGATCTTGTTTGGAGTATGGCCTTCTTGAGTGTACTGTAGAACTCTTTGAAGCCGCCAAAACTGATCGCGTGGAGTGTCTAGATACACAGTCTAAACCTCCCCGATGCTTTTTGTCGTTGGTGTACTTTGAACCAGGGGTGGACAGTCGTATGCTTGTGTCAGTGTACTATTGAACTGAATTGTAAAAGTAAGGACTGAACGCCAGTTCAGTGGATGCAGGGGTAATACTGCTTTAAAGATGCGCCTTCTATAGGGGTGCATCTTTTGGGATGAAAACGCGACTGTTACTCCATGAGGTAGACGCGACTTTGGCGCAGTTGAAAATATGCGATCTTCGGAGGGACGCATCTTTTGGAATGAAGACGCGGCTTTCCGGACGCAACTCTGGCTTAGTTGAGAAGGTGCATCCATCGGAGGGACGCATCTCTTGGGATGAAGACGCGACTGTTGGATGCGAATCCGTGCCATGAGTATGTTGCCACGTGTCCTGTAGAATTGAGGGGACATCTTCTTTTTGGCGTGCGAACTTCACGCTGCACTTAATGCGCTGTCCACGCGTCAGGCGGTGATTAGGCGTTGAGCCAAGCGTCGCGTATCTTTGCGAATCACCGCGCCTATAAAAGGCAACAGTCCTTCAAGAGTCATCATTAGACTCTCTTTCTTCTTCATTTGCATCTCTTAGGGTTTGAGAAAGGAGCTTCCTTCGTTCTCTTTTCCTTCATCTAACATCGGATCCTTGATCGCAATGGCACCAAAGGCCAAGCATACTGCTTCGTCTTCAAAGGCGGTCGTCTCTGAGACTCAGAGGGGCGGTTCCTCCATGCAGGAAACCCTATTTCAGGTATAAAAAGTCTTCGGACTTGATTTCCACCATTAGAGGGGGTTTTACAGAGTTCTTTTAACTCTTAAATCCTCTTTTGAGTATGAACTGCCAACAAGGGCTCATGCCCGTGTTTGATCATCAGGCGCGGTTCTTGAGTCGATAAGCAGGACGCAGGTTTGATGACCTCTGCTGTTCGAATCTGCGTCTGCTTGTTGAACACAGGGCCCGAATGAACCTTGCGTTTTGGATTCAACACTTAGAATATTTCTAAGTGTGAAAGATTCAGACGCAGATTTCTTATGACTCTTACGTCTTGTGAAATCAGATGCTGGTCCTCACGAATCTCGCGTCTGAGTCCAATACTTAGAATTTTTTTATAAGTCTTGGACTTTCAAAAACGCGGGTTCCTTGCTAGCCTCGCGATCTTTGGATCTGGACGCAGATTCTGATGATCTCCGCGTCTGGGTTCATTTCTGCGTTTGAGTTGTAAACACTTAATCAATTTCTTTTCTGATCAAGTATTATCCTCTTTGCAGTGCGATATTCCTCCGACCCTCTCTCCAAGAAGAGTCACTTCGGGCACGTAGGCGGTGCTGACCGCAACCTAACCTTCGTGTTGCAGAGGACTGCTCCTGTGACTGCTGACAAGTCGAAGGAGCGAAGGGAGAAGATCTCCAAGGTCGACATAAGGACCTTCCGAGAAATCATGACCGACGCAGATTTTGAGACGGATTCACGTATTCCGTTAAAGGAACCCGTCTTCTTCTTTGGGGACAATATCGGCGAGGACGGTCACATCTTGCATGACGGCGATTATAAGTGGCTTCGCCAAATAAGGGGTAGGAAATTCTTTCTTCTCAATATGGAGAGAATGTATCCTCTATCCTATCTCCAGCACATGTCTGTCCCCCGGGCAATGGAATGGGAGCTTGCCCGATCTGTCCCCAGTGTCTCGCTCGGCATACTGGGCGCTAGGAAGGTACACCCTGGCGGACACGGGAAGGAAGTTTTTGGCTTGTTTCCTGGATTACTCAGGTCCGAGTGCTCAGTAGGGGAAACTCCTCAGCTCAGCACTACCTTCATCAATGAATTCATGAAGATGGGGGGTGACTTTCCCGTTGACTTCCGCCCACTTGGGTGGGTTCATTCCTCCGACAAGTCTTGGTGGGGCAAGATGGTGGGCTTTGTCCTCGCCGAACTCGGAGGTTTGTTAGACTAGGTGGGACTGTACCAAGCGGTCAGGGCTGTGCAATATGGCATCCCGCAGAGTTCCCACAATTTTTACGGGATTCTGGAGCATTACAACCCTTTGACGGGGACATTCTTCACCCCGGTGGGGAAATGGGGCTCGCCCTGCATGAACTATATGAAGTTTCGGGGCTGGTTATGGGAGATGCCCCTTATGAGGAATACGTCCCAACTTCCGAGGAGCTTCGTCTCTTGAAGAAAGAGTGCCCCCGGGTATATGAGACCTACTGGGAAGTGTTATGTCACTTCCACATCTGCGGCCAAATAACCTCCAGGAGAACTAGGGGAGTTAAGCAGATGTCTTGGGCGAGCTACCTGTTTAATGGTATAACTGAGAAAGATCACTCAGTGACCATTCTAGCTCCCAGCTCCGATGAGGAAATCGCCGAGAGGATTAACGCCTCTGTGAGTTCTTACACCACAGAGTCGAATGAAGACACTTTCAAACTTGACACTGTTTTTGAAAGTTTCCATCATCAGGCCCAGATCCCCATTTCTAACCGGGCGCTACTGGTGGGCTTCCTCATGCTGTGGCTGAAGCGCTGTGTAGTGCCGACATTGCCACATGAAGTAATTGTTGCCGATGTGGTGTACCCGGCGGTGCTGTTGGCCTGCGGTAGGTCCATCGCTCTCCTTCCAGCAATGGTAGCTTGAATCCAAAGCGGATTGCGGGCCCTGACTCAGAGCCTGTGCAAAGTGGAGGCCATTGTCGACTCCCACGGTAGACCGGAGGTTGACTCGGAGGGGAGGCCGAGAGTAAAGACTCCTAACCCCCGGGTCGAGCTTCCCTATACGTACCTAATGGCTTGGTACGTTATGCACTGCCCCTTACTGATGACGCCAGTGTCTCGATCCGAGGGGTTTGTCCCTTTTATGCAGCGGCTGGAGAGCTCGAGCTGGTCCAATAACTATATGTTCTACGTTCGGAAGTGTATTCTGAACGCTTCAAATTACCATCTCAACCGCTGCTTCCCCGATATTACTGGTGCTGCTTATGGGATAAATTTGCTGACATTGTGGATCCGAACGATTTCACGAGGCTGCCATCGGGAGTCTTCTGGTGGCTCATCAATATCCGACCCGGGTATCTGCTCTTCCGGCAAGGGAATTCGTGCACGATCGAGCCTTATATGCCGAATCGTTTTGCCCGACAGTTCGGCTATAACCAACTATATGTCGGCAACCCTAATGCCCAACTCGCCTTCAGTGGAAATTTGTTTGAAGGTGCTCAGGCCTGGTATTACAACGTGGCTGGGGGAACAAAAGCTCTTTATAGCTTGCCTCACAAGACGCCAAACTGTTATGCAAGCCTTAATTTCTGTACTTGGTACTTCCAGGCTAGCAAGATACCTGGCTACTCAATGGAGCATTCATGCATTAAGAGCATTAATGCGTCCTATGAGGAGAAATTGGCGTCCAACAAGAGCATGCGGGGTATGATGAATACCAGGCGGCTAAGAGGGAAGCCAGAGGGGAGACGCGGGTGGAATCGATAGCAGCAGCACCTGGGGAGCAGCTGTAACGCCCCAATTCCACGAATACGGGGACGTCACTGCGACGTATATACGTAGGTCAGAAAATGCCCCACACGTATATACGCTAAGCAAATAAGTACAACAAGAATCAGAGTACACGACAAAGCGTGGTATCCATACATTGCCAACTAAAAAGTACACATACCAAGTCATCACAGTATGATAAACATATACACATCACATGTGTCTTTTATCACAACCCAGTCCAAAAGTAAAATATACAATAAAGACACAAAATGCTCACGAGTAGGATGAAGATCCCGTGAGTCAAAAGAGATGTCTGGCACGGAGGAACTGGAGCTAAACGGCCTGCTCACTAAGGAAAGCTCGATCTACTGTGGACGACTCCACTTCGATCCAAGCTTCTAAACCTGAACATACAAATCCAAGGGAGTCAGGACCTCCCAATAATGAACAGGCTACAGCCAAATGGCAAAATACAAGAATAGGAAGGTTAGAATACAAGTATAATGAGTAGGAACAAGAATATCATAAAACAGGAAATCCAGGATAAAACTGATTATAAGCAAGATTGATTGTATACGCTTAAGTCACGGTCCCATGAGACTAATACATCGAAGGAATAATCCAAACAAGGAAACCCTCATCTATATACCGTTATCTCATGCCACAGAAATCCAAGCGTATAGAATCAGAGTTGCAAATCATATGAAAGTCAGACAGGAATATATAACAAGAATACTAAGAATCATAACTGGAAATATAACTGGAATAACGGAAATCATAATAAGTGTCACAACTGGAAACATGATCTAGAATCATGATTGGAATCATAACAAGAAACATGAATCATAACCGGAATATCAAGAATCATAACAAGATCCATAACGGGTATCACTTATTATTATTACTCGTCTAACCCATATATCTAGGTATGTGTCTCGGTATATATCCCAACTCACATACATCCATATATAAGCTATCGAGGATTGTTACCGGAAGCCGATGGAGAACTGATAACTCTTCTTATAGTAGTTTCCATACACCTGGAACCAGTTTGGAGGCCCAAAGTCCCCCTCACACGAATCTTCTGTGGGCCCAAAGTCCCACTCACACGAGACGTCAATATTTTATTCCATTACTATAAGCAAGGTATCATTCCGGCATCCATCACTTCCTCCCATTCCCCGTACAAGTTGTAGCTTATTACATAATTATCAAATTACGGGAATAACTGGACATAACAAGAATAGCCCAACAGATTCAAGAGGTGGCCCCCACAGATTCAAGAGGTGGCCCCCACCGTGTGGTGTGGCACTTTGTTCCATGTGGCACTTTGTTCTGAAGGATGGATTCTAGAGGTGGCCCCCACCGTGTGGTGTGGCACTTAGTTCCATTCAGAATAACAAGACAGGATTCCCGTAAATAAGATAATCATAAAGTCAAGTATATCATGCTGGGTGTAAAGTGATAGCATGACAGGATGATGATATTTAACAAACAACCAAACATAACAAGAGATTAATAATAGTCCGGGTCAGTCATGACATAACAAGAGGGTCTTACTAACTGATAACATGTTAAGTGGTCAGAGGATAACACATCAGATATCAAGTGATATACATGTGTTAAATGGAAGCATGTAACTGACAAGTCTGAAGTAATGACATGGCAATGGAAACATAGAAGAAACTCAGAGTTCAACGACCACGAAGGGTCTGCCACGCATGGTATACGATAAAGGAGTAAGAATATCACAGGCATGGTGCAAGTGTAAGAATGAAACAAGCAGTTGCATGGCAATACATAAACATAGAAATATGAAGTGACTAGAGGTGATATACATCAAATAAAGAGTCATGAAGTACAAGATACAAATACATGAATCAAGTATAAGATCTAAAGTTAAGAAGGTAAACAACTATAACAGACAGCTAAGATTAGTCGACTAGGGTCAAGGGAGTAGTCGACTAATAGAGGGGTTAGTCGACTAACAGTCTGGTATAGTCGACTAAAACTGTGCACCAGAGAGTTGGGTTTCTGATTCAGGAAAAGTTAGTCGACTAGGGTCATAGGGGTAGTCGACTAACAAACATGACAAGTCGACTGATAGTTAGGCTAAGTCGACTAATACTGTGATACAGAGAGTTAAGGTTTTGGTTCAGGAAAAGTTAGTCGACTAGGGTCAAGAGTGTAGTCGACTAAGGTTCTCTAGTCGACTGATAAATTGGTCTAGTCGACTAAAACTGTGTTCCAGAAAAGATCACGTTTCAATTTAAGGGTTCAAGTCGACTAGGTTCTAGGTTAAGTCGACTAATCGTGGTCGAATACAGAATACAGAACTGAATCTGGTGGTTGGGTTGATGGTCTAAAAATGTGATTTTGATGTCATATGTGTACAAGATATAAAGGTACAAGTACAATAGGAATTGATCAAGTCTTGGTGAGTAAAAATACTCACTTAGATCGGTTTAATCGAAGCTCCACGAGTTCGAAGAGATCGAGGTCGACAATACGATCCACGGCGATATCTCCGACGAAGAAAACTACGATCCAATCCAAAAGAAGGAGTTGAGGTTGAAGATGAAGACCTTGATGTTGTGGAGTTGGTGGTTGTGGTGATGGAGATGAAGAGGAATTGGTAGAGGTTAGGGTTTGGCTCTTGGTGAAGAGAAGTGAAAGAAAAAGGGATGAAATGAAAAGGAAATGTATATATGGGATTTGGATTTTGTAAAGGAGTTGAAATTAAAGTAGATGAGAGGGGGGTTTTTGCAAAGTGGAGGAGGGGGATGAGTGTCCTCTGTTGGCCACTTGGCCGGCCATGGGAGAGAGAGAGAAAAAGGCATTAATGGTGGAGGTTGGTGGAAGTGAGTGGAGAGGAAAAATTGAAATTTTGGAAAATTGGGAAATTGGAATTCTTTTGGCTTGTGGAGGAAGGAAAGAAATAAGGAGAAAGGAAAAAGGAAAAGAAATTTATAAAGAGAGATTTTCTCTTGGACTTAGAAAATAAAAATATTGAAAAGACAAGTCCCGGGTTTAAGCCGAGTATACGGAAAACATTTCGGAAAATACCGAAATCGTCCGAAATTCAAGTATCTCGGAACGACTCGCAAATTTTACCAAAAATCAATAATAATATATGAAGACTCATAGTGAAATCCGTTTTAAGAAATACTTTATAGTTTTAAAACTAAAAATCTCGGAATCAGTTACTACCGACTCCGATGGAATTTTCATAAAATCATAAAATCCTCAGAAAAAGAATGTAGGTAGAAAATATGATCCTAAGGAATAAAGCCTAAAGGACCATCATGAAATTCCAAACTGTTTGAGAATTAAAAATCCAGGAATCGGTCAGCGGCACTGGCCGACACCGGTTTTGAAGAAATTCAATTTAATTCAAGAAAAATCTAGAAAATCATGAAAAATCTAATATATTGGAAAATAATATTTGAAACTGAAGTCGGTCAAATCTACACATCAGAAAGACTAAATCGAATAATATACTATGATCGGGCCTTCGGTTCAGACTAGGGCTGACTCCGAGTCCACGAATCCAAATCCAAAATAAAACAATCATATAAGGAATTCATAATACAGAATAAATGCAGGAAACAAATCGAAAAAATACGATCGAAAATCTGAATACGCAACTAAGTACGTATTCCGGGAACGGGGTATTACAATCCACCCACCTTACAAAAATTGCGTCCTCGCAATTTCTTTAAGGGGCAAATTGAACACAAAGGGGACAAGAGTGAAATCAAAGTCTTCGAAAAAAACTAAAACAGGGTTAAGATAACACAGGAAGGACTAGGATGAACAATGAGAGAATGATAATGGAAATATTTAGAAAGATAGTCAACTCAAATACAAGATCTGGGGTAATAGTTACCATGATATCCTCAAGGTTCCTGCTCCAGGTACTGAGCTTCGTACTCTGCTGCTGCTTCATCTGATACTTCTGCCTCCATATTGTGAACTTGACCTCTGCCATAATCTATTCTGGGTCTTGCCCTCTTTGTGGATCATACCGCTGGGGTGGAAATGGAGTCCGGTCCACTGGTTCTGGATTCCTTCTCAATGGCGGTGCTGGAAGTGCTGGGGCTGGAAGTGTTGGTCTGATTGGTGCCATGTTCCTACCCTTCTGAACGGGCAATCCCTTAGCGCATGTCTATCTGTTCCACATGCCAAACAAAGTCCATTGGCCTTTCGACAATCTCTTTATAATGCCCGGGTCTGTGACAGAAATTGCATATTATCTGAGACAGAGAAGGTTGGAATGGTCTCTTGATCATTGGGCCTTGGGTTGCCTTATCTGCATCTTCCTCATCCATTAACTCAAAAGGCCTCTTCTTGGCCTGGTTCCTCATCTGGTTCGCTTTCTTCTTCTCCAGTCCACGCTCCACTTCTCGAGCTATGGTGAGAACTTCTGAATAGGTCTTCAGCTGCTGGGGCATTAAGAAAACTTGTATATCCATCTGCAAGCCCTGCTGGAATCTGCTTGCCCGCTTCTCCTCATCCGTCACCATATACGGAGCAAAGCGGCTAAGTCGGAGAAATTCCGCGGCATACTCATCCACGGACCGATCCCGTTGCTGAAGTCTGATGAACTGTTCCTCCATGTCTTTCTGAGCTGTGACAGGGGAAGAATCTGTTATAGAAGCTCTTGGAGAATGTGTCCCAAGTGACAGGCTTCTCCAATCTTGCCTCCTCAGCTAGCCACCAAGTTCTGGCTACATCTTTCAATTGAATCTTGGCGACTTCCACTTGATTTTCCTTTGGAACTCGGGCTGCATTCAACAAGTCTGAGGTGTCTGTCAGCCATTGCTCAGCATCCAGGGGTTTCTCTCCACCCGTGAATGTGGCTGGTTGCAACCGTCTGAAGTCTGATATGTTCCCTGGCCTTTGTCCTTTTGGAGCTGCCAACTCTTGCCGGAGGAGTTCTGTCTGTTGTTGCTGGTTCTCCATCATCATCTGGACAACCCTCAGAATATCCACATTCTCTCCCGCGGGTCCATTCGATGCTTGCCCGGAGTGATTACGGCCCGATCTATCCATACTTAGACGGTGAGTGAAAGATGACTGGAAGAGCTGGAAAAATGGAAGGATTTCAGGACATAATGGATACATTGAAGGAATCAAGAAGGACTCAAGAAAGAATCAAGAAGGACTAGATAACTTCGTACATTGTAGTTGGCAATAGCAAATTACTAAAATTTTGCTGCTTGATTATACTATAGGTGGGAGAGCCTAAGCTCTGATACCAACCTGTAACGCCCCAATTCCACGAATACGGGGACGTCACTGCGACGTATATACGTAGGTCAGAAAATGCCCCACACGTATATACGCTAAGCAAATAAGTACAACAAGAATCAGAGTACACGACAAAGCGTGGTATCCATACATATGCCAACTAAAAAGTACACATACCAAGTCATCACAGTATGATAAACATATACACATCACATGTGTCTTTTATCACAACCCAGTCCAAAGTAAAATATACAATAAAGACACAAAATGCTCACGAGTAGGATGAAGATCCCGTGAGTCAAAAGAGATGTCTGGCACGGAGGAACTGGAGCTAAACGGCCTGCTCACTAAGGAAAGCTCGATCTACTGTGGACGACTCCACTTCGATCCAAGCTTCTAAACCTGAACATACAAATCCAAGGGAGTCAGGACCTCCCAATAATGAACAGGCTACAGCCAAATGGCAAGATACAAGAATAGGAAGGTTAGAATACAAGTATAATGAGTAGGAACAAGAATATCATAAAACAGGAAATCCAGGATAAAACTGATTATAAGCAAGATTGATTGTATACGCTTAAGTCACGGTCCATGAGACTAATACATCGAAGGAATAATCCAAACAAGGAAACCCTCATCTATATACCGTTATCTCATGCCACAGAAATCCAAGCGTATAGAATCAGAGTTGCAAATCATATGAAAGTCAGACAGGAATATATAACAAGAATACTAAGAATCATAACTGGAAATATAACTGGAATAACGGAAATCATAATAAGTGTCACAACTGGAAACATGATCTAGAATCATGATTGGAATCATAACAAGAAACATGAATCATAACCGGAATATCAAGAATCATAACAAGATCCATAACGGGTATCACTTATTATTATTACTCGTCTAACCCATATATCTAGGTATGTGTCTCGGTATATATCCCAACTCACATACATCCATATATAAGCTATCCGAGGATTGTTACCGGAAGCCGATGGAGAACTGATAACTCTTCTTATAGTAGTTTCCATACACCTGGAACCAGTTTGGAGGCCAAAGTCCCCCTCACACGAATCTTCTGTGGGCCCAAAGTCCCACTCACATGAGACGTCAATATTTTATTCCATTACTATAAGCAAGGTATCATTCCGGCATCCATCACTTCCTCCCATTCCCGTACAAGTTGTAGCTTATTACATAATTATCAAATTACGGGAATAACTGGACATAACAAGAATAGCCAACAGATTCAAGAGGTGGCCCCCACCGGTGTGGTGTGGCACTTTGTTCCATGTGGCACTTTGTTCTGAAGGATGGATTCTAGAGGTGGCCCCCACCGTGTGGTGTGGCACTTAGTTCCATTCAGAATAACAAGACAGGATTCCCGTAAACAAGATAATCATAAAGTCAAGTATATCATGCTGGGGTGTAAAGTGATAGCATGACAGGATGATGATATTTAACAAACAACCAAACATAACAAGAGATTAATAATAGTCCGGGTCAGTCATGACATAACAAGAGGGTCTTACTAACTGATAACATGTTAAGTGGTCAGAGGATAACACATCAGATATCAAGTGATATACATGTGTTAAATGGAAGCATGTAACTGACAAGTCTGAAGTAATGACATGGCAAGTGGAAACATAGAAGAAACTCAGAGTTCAACGACCACGAAGGGTCTGCCACGCATGGTATACGATAAAGGAGTAAGAATATCACAGGCATGGTGCAAGTGTAAGAATGAAACAAGCAGTTGCATGGCAATACATAAACATAGAAATATGAAGTGACTAGAGGTGATATACATCAAATAAAGAGTCATGAAGTACAAGATACAAATATATGAACCAAGTATAAGATCTAAAGTTAAGAAGGTAAACAACTATAACAGACAGCTAAGATTAGTCGACTAGGGTCAAGGGAGTAGTCGACTAATAGAGGGGTTAGTCGACTAACAGTCTGGTATAGTCGACTAAAACTGTGCACCAGAGAGTTGGGTTTCTGATTCAGGGAAAAGTTAGTCGACTAGGGTCATAGGGGTAGTCGACTAACAGACATGACAAGTCGACTGATAGTTAGGCTTAGTCGACTAATACTGTGATACAGAGAGTTAAGGTTTTGGTTCAGGAAAAGTTAGTCGACTAGGGTCAAGAGTGTAGTCGACTAAGGTTCTCTAGTCGACTGATAAATTGGTCTAGTCGACTAAAACTGTGTTCCAGAAAAGATCACGTTTCAATTTAAGGGTCAAGTCGACTAGGTTCTAGGTTAAGTCGACTAATCGTGGTCGAATACAGAATACAGAACTGAATCTGGTGGTTGGGTTTGATGGTCTAAAAATGTGATTTTGATGTCATATGTGTACAAGATATGAAGGTACAAGTACAATAGGAATTGATCAAGTCTTGGTGAGTAAAAATACTCACTTAGATCGGTTTAATCGAAGCTCCACGAGTTCGAAGAGATCGAGGTCGACAATACGATCCACGGCGATATCTCCGACGAAGAAAACTACGATCCAATCCAAAAGAAGGAGTTGAGGTTGAAGATGAAGACCTTGATGTTGTGGAGTTGGTGGTTGTGGTGATGGAGATGAAGAGGAATTTGGTGGAGGTTAGGGTTTTGGCTCTTGGTGAAGAGAAGTGAAAGAAAGGGATGAAATGAAAAGGAAATGTATATATGGGATTTGGATTTTGTAAAGGAGTGAAATTAAAGTAGATGAGAGGGGGGTTTTTGCAAAGTGGAGGAGGGGGATGAGTGTCCCTCTCTTGGCCACTTGGCCGGCCATGGGAGAGAGAGAGAAAAAGGCATTAATGGTGGAGGTTGTGGAAGTGAGTGGAGAGGAAAAATTGAAATTTTGGAAAATTGGGAAATTGAAATTCTTTTGGCTTGTGGAGGAAGGAAAGAAATAAGGAGAAAGAAAAAAGGAAAAGAAATTTATAAAGAGAAGATTTTCTCTTGGACTTAGAAAATAAAAATATTGAAAAGACAAGTTCCCGGGTTTAAGCCGAGTATACGGAAAACATTTCGGAAAATACCGAAATCGTTCGAAATTCAAGTATCTCGGAACGACTCGCAAATTTTACCAAAAATCAATAATAATATATGAAGACTCATAGTGAAATCCGTTTTAAGAAATACTTTATAGTTTTAAACTAAAAATCCCGGAATCAGTTACCTACCGACTCCGATGGAATTTTCATAAAATCATAAAATCCTCAGAAAAAGAATGTAGGTAGAAAATATGATCCTAAGGAATAAAGCCTAAAGGACCATCATGAAATTCCAAACTGTTTGAGAATTAAAAATCCAGGAATCGGTCAGCGGCACTGGCCGACACCGGTTTTGAAGAAATTCAATTTATTCAAGAAAAATCTAGAAAATCATGAAAATCTAATATATTGGAAAATAATATTTGAAACTGAAGGTCGGTCAAATCTACACATCAGAAAGACTAAATCGAATAATATACTATGATCGGGCCTTCGGTTCAGACTAGGGCTGACTTCGAGTCCACGAATCTAAATCCAAAATAAAACAATCATATAAGAAATTCATAATACAGAATAAATGCAGGAAATAAATCGAAAAAATACGATCGAAAATCTGAATACGCAACTAAGTACGTATTTCGGGAACGGGGTATTACAGCAGCCTGCTAGAAGGCGTCGACAGGCGGTGCCTAAACGTCCTCATGGCGCTACTCTCCAGGCTGAGCCGGCCCCGAAGAAAGCCAGGAAAGACTCAGGGGCTAAAACTTCAATGCCTGAGGCCGTCCCTTTCGGTGTTGAGGAGCAGAGGGAGGAAGAGGAGGAGGAAGACGAAACCCCCCTCGTTCGCTCTCGTGGATTGCGCAGCAGGGGTCCTGCGATTTTAGAAGAAAGGAGAGCTTGCTGACGATCCCACTGCAACTGATGAGGCTGAGCAACTTGAGGCTGACCTGGTGGGACGGGATGATGTTGAGATTCCAGGGGTCTCAACTCAACCAGGGTCTCCTTCAGCTCAAGAGAGGAGAGATGAGGCACCACCGCCTGAGTCTCCTGCGTATTGATGCCCAGCTCAAGGGTAGTCGACCCCAGCCCTACTACCGGGGTACTCGGTGGCAAGGTCTCGATTGCCGAGGCCTCTTGTGTTGCGCTGTCGTCTTCATCGTCCGAGGAGGATGAATATTGTTCAGGCGATGAAGTCGATTTTGGCGATGAACCCGTTCTTCCAGATCCGAGTAAATTCTCACATATTTCGGAGGAAGAAATACATGGGTGTGATCCGGTGACGTCGTCACCACTAGCGGCAATTGCTCCTGCTGAAGGTACTCTCTTTACCTTTTTGATTCAGTTTCCCTTTTAACTAGGGAAAAGGTCCTGACATTTTTTCCTTTAACTTTATGTTGCAGGGCTGGCCGTGGACAGTGAGGCTGCGACTTCCTCCCATATCGAGGAAATGATACAAGAGCTGGCCCAGCAGGAGGGTGTTGAGGCTCTTTTACTGAGATGCCTCAAGAGGGGGCAATTATTAAAGTTGGGGAGACTTCAACCCTCTAAGATTCGCCAAGGAATTCGCCGTCTTCGAATCCTCAGCTTGGTAAGAAAATATTGAGGCTTTGAATATCTTCCTTTTACCGTCATGGTTAACATTTTGATGATTTGCAGAGAGCGCTGAGGGAGCTCAGGCAGAAGATCTTGCGGCCAGCTTCGACCCAGAAGGCAGTACCATTCAAGCCTCGACCGAGGGCTCCGAAGAGGTCAGGTTTGCTGCTACTTCAGGTGCCATGGAGGCTGCTACGACAGTAGCTGCGCTAGAAGTGCCGGCGACCATCTCAGCTTCTACCGCAGCTGTCATTGACCCTACTCCTGCACGAGACGAATTGATTCCCATCCCTCGCCCTGTGATAGAAAGGGGATCTGGGAGCACATCAGCAGAATTCTCCCCAGCCGGTGATATCATGGAAGAACTGACACGTCAAATGGTGCAGCAGTTCTTTGCTTCCATGCGATCCTGTATTGACCTCATCCTTTATGGGGGCAGTTCTTTCGAATTTGCTCGAGTGCTTCTCGAAAATCTGATTGAGAACATTGGTCATACTGGAGGTCCTTCACAGGCTAGGGCGTGTCTGCTGCTGGTGGAGCAGTTGGGGAGTGATCTGAAAGAGCTTAAGTCTTGGAAGATGCTGGCTCAGTTCACGAGGCCCGGGCAACTCTGACTAGGCTTCTTGCTGCTCAGGAACAAGAGCGAAAGGAGATGGAGGAAAGGATAGCTGAAGAGACCTACCATCTCCAACATTTTCAGGCTGACCATCAAAGGCTGATTGGCGATTCAAGGGAATTTGAACTCGTCATGCAGAGCGCAGAGCAGGTTATTATCACTGCTCGGGTCACCATAGCTAAAGCAGAAACCTTGATTGCAATCAATGAGCAGAAGCTTGCCACTGCCAGGAAGAAACTGGAAGGGCTGGAAGCTGTCAGGATGCAGGTTGAAGAAAACCTCTCCACTCACTCCTCCAGATTGGAATCTCTACAAGCGCAGCTGGCTGCGAGGAAATTTTTGTCCGAGGAGGAGCTGCGGGTCCAGGCTCTCATGGAGGCTGAGAAAGCACGTCAGCACGAGATACATCGCCTCCAGGAACAAATCCGTTCTTTGGCTAATCAAGATTATTAGCCTCCCCCATTTTTTTTAAGGAAAGAATACTCAATTCATCAAGAGTGTTTGTTTCACTTTTATCATTTTTGGCTCAAATAATAAAAGTCTTTTGAAATTTCGCTCCATCTTCATTGTTCCACTGTAGATGAATCTAATTTTTTTAGCTGCAGTCTTTGGTTGTGATCCTTGACTGACTCTGAATAAACTCAGGCTGAATTGAGTTGGCCAAACGCGGCTTTGATTTTGTAGTGGAGACGCAGTCCCGGGAAACGCGACTCTGACCTGCAAATTGAGACGCGGTTCAAGTTTGTGCCAAGGACGCGGCTTTGGTTATGAAGGGCGCGGCTCCCTGAACGCAGCCCTTAACTCTGTCCAAATGCAGACTTCAGGATGCAGTGAGAACGCAGTTTTATGCTCCTCCAAAGCTGACGCATAGAACTCAGCTGATTGATAGGGACATGGTACTTTCTTTGTGGAGACACGTCTCTAGGTCCTTGACTTAGTGCACAATCAAATTATATTGAGTTTATAATAAGAACGCAATTGTCATCTTGCAATGTAGACGCGGCTCCAGGATACCTGTGGTACCTGCGAATGACATAGGTCCTCTTTGTTGTAGGAGCAAGTCTTAGGACGCAGCTTTCCAATTTTATGTGACTTCAAAGCGCGACCCCCAGTATGGGTCCCTCTTTGCTAAGGGGACGCAGCTCTGAACTGCTCCGAGAGACGCGGTCGCCATTAACTGGAATGAAAAAGGACGCGCCTTCGTATTCACAAAGGGACGCAAGTTCCTGGACGCAATTCTCGGGTCTGCGTTTGATGCAACTTCCCAGGCATTACTTGCAGCTTGTCATAAAGATTTGTTAGATCTTTAAATATCAAATCGACGTTGACGATTGGGGACTCGTGTCATTCGATGTTTCCCGAAACGGCAGTCCATGCGTCAGCCCCTCATTGGGTTTAGGCATTAATGCTTTTGAATGCCAAATCAGCGCTGGCGGTTGGAGACTTGCGTCTTCGATGCTTCCCGAAGCGACAGTCCACGTGTCAGCCCTTTATTGGGCTTTGACATGCATGCGGGAATTAAAGCCGACGGTTCTGATTAGTGAGCCATTAATTACAGGCTCTATGGGTTGCCTATAAATAGGCCTCACCCTCTTCTTTTAGCAGTCCATTTCTTAGACTGCTTTCCTTTGAGAGCGAATGCTCTGAGGGATTCCCCTTCTCCCTTCAAGGACTTTATCTGGGGCTTGTCTCCATGGACGATGATGACCCAGAGCTTTCATACTTCTGTTTAATCTCTCCAGAAAATTATCACTGTCAAGTGATTTCAAGATTGAAAAGCATCTCTTTGAGCACCCTTTATATCCGCGCCTTGATGCGGAAAGTTCAACCCTTAACGGGTGTTGCTGCAGGTATGACTTTACGGTTTACCATGAAATCTTAAGCCCTTACTGGGTTCTGTTTCGCCATCTCTTAAGGAGATTCACCTTATTGACTTTCTCCTGAAGTCCGGCTGGTGTGCCCATTTTTTTTTTTGAGTTGGACCGTTGAGAAAAACTCTGACCCAGAATTCTCTGGACACGAGCATAATGGACTTTCGCATCTGGACTGCGAGCTTTCCATACAGAGCTCGCGTCTGAGGCTGTAGACTTAGAAAAATTTCAATTCAGATCGAAGGTTTCAGGCCTGAATTTAGCAACCCCTGTTTATCAAACAGGGAGATGGCAATTTTCGCGTCTGACTCTCTTCGCATCTCATTTTTAGACGCGGGTGCAAAATTAGACTGCGTTCAAGTTCTGTGTGTATCACAGCTTTGATCGCGTCTGTTTCTGCCGCCGTAGAAGTTTGGCTCATTGCGCGGGTCATTCCTGCGTCTGAAGCTTTCAGCAATAGCTGCGTCTGTCACTTAGCTTTTCTGTTGAAGTGCCTAAGCTTCAGATCTTCTAATTTTTGTTTGCTTCTTGCAGGTAGGCTTAATCATCCTTTTTCATATTCGCTGGCCCGTGGGAGAATATATCGGCCAGCGAACTTGTTCGATGGTCGACACTGGAGAAGAAGTCATGGCTCCTGCCTTCGAGAGACGAGGATCTGACACCGCCAAGATCTCTTTAGATTCAATACACGGTCATGCTTCTTGGCATGGCATGGTCAGAGTGAGTATGGCGGTGGATATAGTGGTGGGTATGTTCTTGGATTCTCCCTTCACCTACCTCAGAAGTGACATCGATGAGAACTCCATGCTTATTGGATGACTTTCTGGTGGTGGAGGTGTTCATCAACGAAGGATCATACCCCCACTTCGGATGGTCAGGTGGAATCAGAAGATTTTGCTGCCTTTTGACCTCGAGAAACACCATTGTTCCTGGTTAACAATGGACTCTTTTGATGTTTACATCATGCATCATGGTGCAATCAGCTTCCGATCGTCGCCACAGTGTTCAATCCTACTTTGGCGCCCTTCCAAACATCTTGTACTTGGAATTGTGAGCAGCTTCAAGGAGTAAGTGCAACCTTTGAGAGAGAGAGGGGGACTTCTTTGTACTCCTTTATCTGTAACACTCAATCTTATGGAATAAGAGAGCGTTTTGTATCACTTTCATATGTTGGATATAAATAAAAGCGACACATTTCTTTTTGTCTTCTTCTATTGTCTTGAACTCCCTTTTTGTATTGAAAGTCAGACGAATAGAAGTAAAGAACCTTTAACCTGTCAAAATTATGATGATAATCTTAACGAGTCAAATTTTGTAAAGAGAGATCCTATTTCAGGAACTCAACAATGCTGTCAGAGGTGTGATATTAACTTAACAGAGATAAGATAACTTTTGTGGACCTGCCAATCTATAACGGAGAATGACAAGCTGAATTGTGTACCCCAGGGAGGATGAACTTTTATCAGAGGTTTGGGATTAACTTGATTAAGATCAGCTGGGGAGTTAATGAAAACACTGTTAATGGTGTAATGTTAACCTAACAATATTTTTAAGTGTGCTTGTTATTCTATTGACGAGAAGAACAAGTAAGACTAGATTTGTGGGGGATCTAGGAAAGTCTTTACCGTTAGAGGTGTGATATTAACTTAACGGGTTGAATGTGGTCTTGTCAGAAGTGTGATGTTAACTTGACAAGGATACGAGTCAGAGGTGCGATATTAACTTGACTCAGAAGCATTTCAGCTTTCGTTTGGGAAAACTGAAAGTGTCACTGTCATAGGTGTGATGTTTAACTTGGCAGTGAGGGTAATGTTAGAGGTATAATTTGAACTTGGCATTGGTCGTCTCGACTTTAACAAGGAAGTCTGAGGGAAAGTCATGGGCTTAAGTGTATTGTTGAACTTAGCAATGACTTGGATGCTAGAGGTGTAGTATTAAACTTAGCATCATTCATTTCAGTTTCGATCTGAAAGTCTGAGGAAAGATGACTGTCAGAGGTTTAACATTGAACTTGGCAGCAACTTGATTACTGTTAGAAGTGTAATGTTGAACTTAACAGTATATTGTTAGAGGTGTGGTATTAACTTGACAGTAGTGGACTTGCGATATGAGCAATTTGAGGGCCTGCCATTCTATTGATGAGAATTGACAAGTGAAGTTTGAAGTGCCAGAGGTATAGTATTAACTTGGCAAATTTGAAGGTTCGCTACTCCATGTAGAGTTGACAAGTAAAATTTGTACTCGATAGGAAGTATTGAAAATTTTCATTACCAGAGGTATAGTGTTAACTTAGCAATGACTGTATTTTGTAAACCTACCATTCTGTGTATGAGAATTGGTAAGGGATTTTGGAGGAGAGGGTGGAATTACATCCACTTAGGATTTTTAACAAATCCTCAGCTATCAACGGATTTGAGGTGCCTTTACCAACTACCGTTTGAGTTGGGCTAGCCATGCTATTCCCCTCAGCATAGTGAGTTGTCGAAGACTTATGTTGGGCTTAGAAGCCAACATTTTCCTCTGTCCTTAGCCGTCGGAGGCGTCGGATGTTAATGAAGATGGGAACATTAGAACCCAGGGTTTTTAACAAACCCTCAGCTGTCAATGGATTTGAGATGCCTTTACCAACTACCGTTTGAGTTGGGCTAGCCATGATATTCCCCTCAGCATAGTGAGTTGTCGAAGACTTATGTTGGGCTTAGAAGCCAACATTTTCCTCTATCTTTAGCCGTCGGAGGCGTCAGATGCTAATGAAGATGGGAACATTAGAACCCAGGGTTTTTAGCAAACCCTCAGCTGTCAACAGATTTGAGGTGCCTTTACCAACTACCGTTTGAGTTGGGCTAGCCATGCTATTCCCCTCAGCATAGTGAGTTATCGAAGACTTACGTTGGGCTTAGAAGCCAACATTTCCTCTATCCTTAGCCGTCGGAGGCGTCGGATGTTAATGAAGATGGGAACATTAGAACCCAGGATTTTTAGCAAACCCTCAGCTGTCAACGAATTGAGGTCCCTTTACCAACTACCGTTTGAGTTGGGCAAGCCATGCTATTCCTCTCAGCATAGTGAGTTGTCGAAGACTTATGTTGGGCTTAGAAGCCAACATTTTTCTCTATCCTTAGCCGTCGGAGGCGTCGGATGTTAATGAAGAAGCTCTTCTTGTTTTGATCAGAGGTGTACTTTTAATTTAATCGGTGGAGGAGTACTATTAAGGATAGTACTTCTTCAAGAATCTGCCATTGATCGGCATCATGAGTGTATCGCCATTTGAGGTTATGAGGCGATATGATCCATTTGAGTAGACTAACTCTACTACAAATGGTCCTTCCCATTTGGGCTGAATTTTCCTTTTGTCTTATGTGTCATCACATAGGTCTTCTGACGGCTAAGATAAGGTCGCCTTTCTTGAAAGTTCGCACTTTAACTTTCATGTTGAAGGTTCTGGTAATCTGGGCTTGTAGAGCTCGATTTGTTGTTGGGCCTGCAGACGTTTATCATCCAAGGCCTCCAATTCTTGGAGTCGCTGTCGATGCTTCTCCTCTGTTGTCATCTCCGCTGTCAGGGCGACGCGTAGTAGAAACGGAATTTGAATTTCCAATGGAAGCACGGCTTCACACCCATATACCAAAAAAAATGGCGTAGCTTTAGTTGGGGTTCAAACAGTTGTGCGATAAGCCCATAAGCATTCACCCAGCTTGTCGTCCCAGTCACGTTGACTTTTCGAGAAGAATTTCTTGAGAAGCGTGCCAATGGTCTTGTTGAAAGCTTCTGCGAGACCATTAGCGGCGGGATAGTATGTCATTGAGGATACACTCTGCATTCTGAACTTAGCGCAGAATCTCTGGAAAGCCTGGCTGATGAACTGGGGTCCATTGTCGTGGACGATTCGCCGAGGTACACCAAAACGGTAAATGACATGATGTTTGATGAATTTGATCACGTCGGATGACTTCACCTCCTTCAAAGGGATGGCCTCAGCCCATTTGGAGAAGTAATCGGTTATGACCAAAATAACCGATGTCCTTTTGAGGATGGTGGGCTGATAGGACCAACTACATTCATTCCCCACATTTCAAATGGCCAGGTAGAGGTCGTAGGGTGAAGATACCCTGGTGCTTGATGGATGAAATCGCCATGCACTTGGCAGGCGTGACATCTTTTGGCATAAGTGATGGCGTCAGCAATCATCTTGGGCCAATAATATCCCAACCTTTGGAGTCGATATGCCAGTTTTGGGCCAGGTTGATGGGCTCCACAGGTACCGTCATGGGCTTCTTTCAATATTTCATGTGCCTCCTTTGGCGAAAGGCAGCGGAGCAAGATCCCGTCATGCGATCGACGATACAATGTTCGCGTAATCGCATTATAGTAGAATTTGGGGGCTTTCCTTCGAATGGCAGCCGCTTCTTTGGTGTCCTCAGGCAGGATGCCATATAAGACATAGTCGATATAGGGAATCGCCAGTCTCTAGGCCTGAACGGTTGACGACTCAAGCGCTTCTTTGCCTTGACGATTTCCTGTTGACTCCTGGTAGTCCTCAAGAGCAAGTCTCGGGCAATACAGGTCATGGCTGTGGACAAATATTTTCTCTACCGCTCCAGCTGGAAGAGCTAAAGAGGCAGCGAGAGACGCCAGTGCATCTGCATGCGCATTTTGCTTGCGTGGCACATGGTCAATGTAAAAGTTGGTGAACTTCTTGGCCATGTAGACAGTTGCGTTGTAATAGGGTACTAGGTCTTCATGTCTAACTTCGTACTCCCCACGAACTTGGCTGACGATGAGTTTGGAGTCACCATATGCCTCGAGATTTTTAATGCCAATCTCATCGGCGAGTTGCATCCCAATCAGAAGGGCATTGTACTCCGCCACATTGTTGGAGCAAGGTTCGATTAACGAGACAGCTCGAGGAATCACATAGTTCTGTAGGGAGACGAGTACTACTCCTACTCCTGCCACTATATGTCCTTTTGGACTTGTTCTCAATGCACCGTCAAAAAAAAGTTGCCACACTTGCCTTTCGAAGGATGTCTGAGTCTGGCAGGCTTCAGCGACCTCGTCTGGGAGATCCTCGTAAAGTTTGGCTGCCCTCGAATCTGGATGCTCAGCTAGGAAATCCGCCACCGCTTGTCCTTTAATGGCATTTTGTGGTAAAAAGTGCATTTCATATTAGGATAGCAATATGGCCCATTTTGCCAGTCGGCCGTTTAATGATGAAGGCTTTGTCATAAGTAACCTCAAGTGGGTTGACTTTTGATATGACGTTTATAGTTTGGCCTACCAAATAGTGTCGCATTTTCTGAATAGCAAACACCAATGCCAAACATTCCTTCTCGATCGGGTTGTACCGATGCTCGGCTCCGATCATCGTTCTACTCAAATAGTAGATTGCTTGCTCTCGTTCTTGATCATCATTCTGAGCTAGTAGAGCTCCTAAAGAATGATCCATCGCTCGGACATAGATCAGGAAAGGTTTTCCAGACACCAGAGCTGCAAGGACTGGCGGTTGTATGAGGTACTGTTTAATTTCCTCAAATGCTTGCTGGCAAGCGCTGTCCCAAATGAACGAAACACCTTTCTTCATTAATTTGAAAAAGGGTTGGCATCTTCCGGAGAGATTTGAGATAAACCTTCAGATGTACGCCAATCGTCCTTGCAATCCCCTGAGCTCTTTGAGGTTTCTCGGAGGTTGCATCTCCTGGATAGCCCGGACCTTTTCCAGGTCCAAATGAATTCCTGTGGAGGTTACGACGAACCCGAGGAATTTGCCACTGGCCACCCCCAGGAAAGACTTGGTGGGTTCATTTTCAACTGATGGGCCCGGATGATGTCGAAGACAACCTTTAGATCAGTTATATGATCACCTTTAGCGTGGCTTTTTACCGCGATGTCGTCAACATAGCATTCCACCGTTTTGCGCATGTGTTCGTGGAAAATGGCATTCATGGCCCTTTGATATGTTGCCCCTACATTCTTCAGTCTGAAGGGCATGACGGTGTAGCAGTATACCCCCAGTGGTGTCCTGAAAGAGGTATGCTTTTCATCATCAGGATACATTTTGATTTGATTATATCCTGAGAATCCATCCATGAAGGACATTCGCTCGAATCCACATGTATTGTCAATCATGACATCTGTGATTGGCAGTGGAAATTCGTTCTTAGGACAGGCCTCGTTCAAATCACGAAAATCAATGCAGATCCGGATCTTTCCGTTCTTTTTAGTAACGGGGACGTGTTGGCTACCCAATCAGGATGTGTTCTTCCTTAATGAAGCCAGAGTCTACAAGCCTTCTGACTTCTGATTGAATTGCCTCCATTATTTCTGGACGGAACCGTCGCTGTTGTTGTTTGATGGGCTTTACGTCCGTATTAATGTTGAGGCGATGCATAGCCACTCGAGGATCTAGTCCAGACATGCCTTCATAATTCCAGGCGAAGACGTCTATATATTCTTACACAAGAGATATTAGACCCTTTTTCTCCAAAGGTGATAGGCCGTCGCTTATAAAGATAGGCATAGGATTAGCCTCATCTCCTAGATTGATCTGAACAACCTTATCTTCTGTGGGTGGCTCGCGCTGTTCGAAGCGGGTATCCCAAAGATTGTTTAAGTGCTTGATCCAAGGATCTGTATCAGATTGGATCATTTCTTCATCTCCGTCTTCCAGGTGGCTTGTTAAAACCATATTCACTGAAAGTTCTCTGAAGATGTTGCCGACACTAACATCTGACTCTCACGATGACGTGCCCGATGAGTAATCATGGCATAATGACTCTTCAGACTCAGAAACTGATGGGATCGGAGTTGACACATAGCCCAACCCCCTGCGAGTCCGATGATAATAATCAGGGGTTTTCCCTTTCGGCACAAAAGATCGGAGTAGCATTCTCCTTCCTTTGCCGAAGTTCAACCCTGGTCCGCTTGTTAGATCATACCCATGCTTTTCATCATTCTGAGTGCCTTTGGCTCATAATGACCGAACTGAGGGGATTCCTGCTCGCCTTCTGATTCTTCACGGGTTATCGGTTCGAATTCAATTCGTCCGAAAAGAATTGGTCTTTGGCCTTTCCGTCTCACTGGAACCATGAATATTGATTCTTGCGCATCGCTGGCATCTTGGTGCATTTCGAAGGACGACTTCACTGGTACATGCAATGATGTCAAAGCGTCTATTTCTGACCAGAGATCGTCATCCACTTCGGTACTAGTGTCTGACGGCACTGAATCAGAAGCAAACACAGAGAAATACGCCAGATCTAAGTCTTCATTAATATACCATCCGCCTACATCATCGGAGGTATTATCAACATCGAGCTTATTAATGCCCGTTACAAGTGGGTCTAGTTCCCAAATACATTCTTCTTTTCCGGCTCGGTGTCAGCTTCATTACCAGAGTCGGGCTCCTCTGGTTGCGGGATTTCATCTGTTTCCACAGATTCCTGATATAGGAGAGAATCTGTGAAATAATTCTCAACTCCCTTGAACGGATGCCTTTCGGCAATCAACGTTCACACCTTTCCACTCCCGTCGATGTATTTCATGACTTGGTGGAGAGTAGAGGGAACGATAGAATTGCGATGAATCCATGGTCGTCCCAACAGCAAATTGTAGGAGGTGTCAGCATCTATCACGTAGCATGTCACCTCCGACCTTAAGTCCCCAATCTGGCATTTGAGCTTGACCTTCCCCATTGGACGGGTACTATTGGCATTGAACCCATAAATAGTAGTCTGGGTGGCGCTCAAACGGTGAGTAGGAATCCCGAGATGTTGCATGACTCGGTGAGGCATAATGCTCAATGCGGACCCGGGATCTACCTGAATGCGGTTCACCTCAGATGATCCAATATACCCTGCGAAGTAAAGGGGTCGATCATGTTTCCCTTTGACTTGCATATCATCTGCCGTGAAGGTGATGCAGGGAACATTCTGGGAGGTATAGAGGCAATCCTCTGCATCTTCCTCCTTTGGTTCGATTGGCACCTGAGTCATGAAAACCTCAGCATTAGCGAGGGCCTCTTGTAGAGCTTCTCTGGTTGACTTCGACAGCCTGAGGAGCTCATAAAGAGTAATTCGGGCCAGGATATTGGCCAGTTGAGCTAGGACATCAAAGCGGTAAGGTGCCGTGGATCCTTCCGCGATGTCTTTCGAGAGAACTTTAGAAAATCGAAGCTCTTTTTGTCTCTCCACGGGCTGCTTTGTGGAGGACTTGGCTGACTCTGCAGCGGGTTTTGGAGGAGTTACCGCCATTTCGTCATACTTTTTCAAATATGACTGCCCTGAACGGGTTTCCGCCACCAGTTGACTGGGTTCTGTGGCCAGAACTATCGTCTCCTCTTCTGAATCGGTCAGTGAGGGAACATCAGTCTTCGCTTCCCGAGAAGAGGCACATACCACATTACAGGATGTAGCCTTTGCTTTGTCTTTGGACTTCCTGCTGGTTACAGTGGTCCATTGCTGGCCATCCATAAGGTCGGGATGAACCCACATGTCTTCTCCCCGAGGTGTGAAACGGGTACCAGGCCCTTCTCTTGCTGTTGGTGAGGGTCTGTGTTGACCATTCTCAGCTCTCCTCTTGGGACAGGGACTACTCTAGAGGGTGTTGGAGGTTGCTTTCCAAACTGGAGGAATGACGTCATATTGGCCGCCACCTTCTTCTACTCTGGACGGAGTTTTAATACCTCCGTGTCAATCAGAGCCTGAAGGATGTCCTTAAGACATAACAGCTCTTGGTGAGGTGTCCCAACATCCTGTGATACATGCAGTAGTTGGGATTATCGGTTTTACTGACTTCTTCATGGCGCCTAGCTTCAGGAAGCTTCAGTCTTTGCTCTTGTTGAGTAATTTGAAGAGCGAGTTGACATGTTCATCCCTGAAGGAATACTGCTTGCTGGCGCGTGGTTGGCTTGGAAAGCCACTTCCCTCGACCGGTTGAGGTTTGACGGGAGATTTGGTCCCTGTTACCAAGTCATCCTTCCGTTTGGCTTGGAGGGATGCGTCTGGCTCACGCCTGGTTGACCTTTCAGGTCGGGTTTGTTTTCCTCTGCCCTAACTCGGGCAACAATTTCTTCAGCCTGTTCACCTTGTTGAATCAATTGCTTCCAGGTGCGGCTTTCGGCAACTCCTATCTGGGCGAGGAGTGAGGTTTGTAGATTATGGCGGCATGTTTCCACCAGGGTGACCTGTGTCATACCGCTTGGACATCGGAGTGTTACGTTCCAAAATCTTTTTACAAAAGACTTAACGGACTCTCCCTTTCGCTGCTTGGTGGCTAAAAGGGTAGGCATGTTGACCTCCGAGTCATCTTCAAAGAAGCGTGTTAGGAAGAGCTTCTCCAAATCGCCCCAATTCTTAATGGAGCCTTCTGGAAGCTTCATGAACCATTCAAAGGCGAGCCCTTTTAAGGTGCCGATGAACAAACGTGCCAGGATGGCATCGTTATCCACCACATTCCCTGTTTGAGACTTAAAGTAGTAGATATGTTGGTTCGGTGAACCTTTCCCATCAAATGCTTGGAGGTTGGAGCTTTGAACTTGGGCGGGTATGGAACCAGGTCCCACTCGGCCGGATATGGCCGGACCACTTCTGCTTCTTGGAGGCCTTTCCGGTTGGTAAGGGCCTCAAGACGTTGCTCCAACTGATTCATTCTTTTAGAATGAACTTTTCCCTGGTCTCGGTCGTCCTTTTCCTGCGACGAGGATTTAGACGAATCAGAAGTAAGTTGCTCTTCCTCCTCTGCGTGTACAAAAGTTGAGCTTTCCCCCTCTTTTCGTTTGCCTTTAGACTTCTTAGAGGAGGCTTTGTTGGTTGACTTCCTCTTGTCTTCAAGCAACTGTGCGAACATCTGCTTAAGGGAATCGATAGATTCTTGCTGAGCACGAATCATCTCGAATTGTTCCTTCTGGACCTGGGCTTGCTGCTCCAAGCGCCTGGCAGTCTTCTCAGGAGTGCTGGTCATGTATATAAAGGCCTCTTTCTCCATAGAAGAGTTCGAATCCTGTGACTCAGCAATAGCGGAATGCGAGTCATTCACCTCAATGCCCCGGGCTAAAGCATTGTAGTCAATCGGGGGAATCACCCCAGTCCGAGTGCGAGTGTGTCAGTACACTCCTTCCGGTTCAGTGTCAGACTCATCGGAGCTGCCTGCAGGTTGTTTTCCCTGCTCCTACTCGCCATGTTTGCAGTGAGCTCGGGATATTCAGTGTCAGAGAAGACCCTCCTCCTATGGGAACAACTTCTTTTAGCTGATCGGGGAATCAGGGTCAGCTGTCTAACTAGAGACTGCTGGTTTGCACCTGAACTGCAACGGCACTCAGAGAGCATCGTGATGAGCCGTTCGCAGCAACATGACGAAGTAATTCGATTAGCACTTCTTTTCTTCGTCAAATAATCTTTTAGATCCGTGGGAGGAGGATCAAAGAGATTAGCCTCATAATGCCGAGGGCAGGAGGCATCCTTGCTCTATACTGCTAGGACGCGGGGTTCAGAGACGCGGTTCTCGCGTCGTGGCTTCAGGACGCGCGTCTGGTGTCTCTACTGAGAAGAGACCCGGCTATCGCGTTGCTGATTATTGTGTCGGGGCAGAGACGCTTGAGAGATGCAGGGCTGCTGGCGCCACGCCTAGAGGCGTGTGCCTCTTGTACTCGACAAGGCGTGCGAGTTTCGCCTTGGCGTCTAGGGAGTGGGGCTTCAGATGAGCCAACTTGATGAACCTCGCATTTGGGCTGCCAAACGCGGATTTTACGTGCCGGATGTGGTGCAGCAGAGACGCCGGTTTGAACCCTGCCTTAGTTGGACGATCAGTTGTTCCAACTTGCAGTTGACGCGCACGCCTCCTTTGTCGGCGCTCAGCGTTCCGGTTATGTCGTGGGGGTTGAGAGAAACCAACGACGGCCTGGTGCTGAGGAAGAGGATGGATTGGCTGGACACCAGAGAACTTGACCACGCGGGTCTCCTGAGAGACGTTGGCGCGGGTGTGACGCATGGCGTGATTGGCCACAACATCCCTCACAGCAGCTGCCTCTGAGAGAGGCTCAGAGCGGATTTCGGGGCAAGTCCCCGTAGAGACCCTGCGGTAGGCGCGGGCCTTTAGGCTCTTGGAGCCGGAAGAGTGGAACTCTTCATATTTTGCCTGGTCGAATTCTATGATGAGTGATTCGACCATTTTTCCTTGTAGAGGACGTCACCTTGCGCCACAACTTGTTCGTCAGTAACGAAAGTAGTCCCCAGCGGAGTCGCCATCTCTTGTTTGGTACGGAGAATGGTTCGCGTAAAGTTTCCTTGAATCAATTGAAAAGTTACAACAAACTAATGCTCCGACTACAAGGGAGGGAAGATGTTGAGTCTTGAATCTCCCCATTGTTTAGTGCTGGGTTCTTCAGGTGGTGGTGGAAAGTGAATCTTGTTTTCCGTTGGCCGGGTGAACGTCAGGAACTTCTGGGGATCTTCTCTTCGGTTGGCGGACGGAGTAACACAGCTCTGTCGACCAAAATTTCAAAGAGATTGTAGGCAAAGATTAACTTGTACGCAGCAAGTTAGTTGAAGAGTTGGACTCTATCTGTAAAAGCTCTCAAGTCAAGTTCTTCTCTGATCTCTCTAAAAAAAATCCGACCCCTTCCATAGCAATGGGACTATTTATAGAGGTTTCAGGAGTGAACGTGGCCCCTAAAAATACTCCATAATGGGGTTAATTTTCCCCGTTATGTGGGCCGTGTTGACCCCATAACCAGGGCAGTTAGCTGAGATTAGCCCTGCGTCTGGAGCTTGGGACTCTGCTTTTTGGTGCCTTGTCTTTTAGTGATCTTTAGACAGCCTACAAGGAGAAATTGGTCCCCTCTCCGGCCAGTGGCCAACAGAGAGAGGGAGAAAGAGAGAGAGGGAAAGGGAGAGAGGGAGGCGCACCATCCCCTCCACGCACGCGCATAGGGGGCCAGGAGGCCCCCTGGCCGCGCCCAGGCCGCCGGCGGCGGTCAGGCCCCACCGGGCGCCGGTGGTAGGGTGGTGGCGTCGGGCTTCAGGGAAAAGAAGAAGTAAAAGAAAAGGAAGAAGAAAAAGAAAAAGAAAAAGAAAAAGAAAAGAAAAAGGAATTGATTAAAAAAAGGGAGGGGGTTAGTTTATTTAAAAAGGGAATTTTGATGTGATGGGACATGGGTTGGTAGTGATGTGATTGGGGGAGGAGTGGCTGTGTCAGGGTTGACTTTGGGAGGGGAAGAAAATGAAGAGTGAAGGGAAAAATAATATTATTTAAATATGGTAAAAATTTGACTGTTTCAGAATCGCTCCGAAAAATTCTCAAAAATAAAAAATAATATTTTAAAATGCCCGGTAAAATCGGATTCAAGAAATTCAATGTAAACTTCAAATTAAAATCTTGGAATCTTCCTGCGGTACCGGTCGACACCAAAACCAGTGGACTTTTGATAAATTCTGAAAATCTCAAAAAATGCTTTAGTTAGAAAATAAGATTTTAAGAGGTAATATGAAAGCCGTTTTTGAAAATTCAATCCCATTTGAAAATTAAAAATTCGGGAATCAGTCAGCGATGCATCGACATCGGTGTTGGAGATTTTACAAATAATTCTGAAAAATTTCAGAAAATTATAAAAAATCTAAAATATTGGAAAAGGATGTTTAAAACTGAAATTGGTCAAATCGGATTACCAGAAATGCCAATTCGAGCAATGCACTAGGTTCGGGCCCCCGGTTCAGACTAGGGCTGATTCCGAGTCCACGAATCCAAATCCAATACAAAACAATCACACCAATAATCATAAACAAAAACAAATATAAGATAAATCAAAGAAATATGTTAGAAAAATCAGAATACGTATCTACGTACGTGTTCCAGGAACGGGGTGTTACATTCCATCCACCTTATAAAAATTTCATCCTCGAAATTTCGATAAGGGGAAGATGAACACAGAAGGAATAGGAATGAGGATTTATACCAATCTAGATATGAGTAATGAGGGTAATTCCCACCAATTGACTGATAAACTCAAGACTGAGACGTTTCTGCACTTCTACCGTATATATCCTCTGACGGTGCCATAATAATTCTGACAGTTATCTGCTCTTTCGGACTGCGAAGCTAAGCTGATAAAATCCCTAAAAATTCATAGTGCTGAAATCCATAATATAATATAAAGCCCGCATGGCATGAAGCTGTCCTTAATAAAGAATCTATAGTAGAATTACCGATGCTGCATACATACCACTTCTCTGAGAATAAACCAGAATACTGAAGATAAAGAAAACCCCGATAATACTGAGAATAAATCAAGAAGACCAATAATCAAGAATTTCTAAATACTGGGCGTTGCAATCTCCGAAAGACATAGCCAAGAATATAGAATAACCACGGAGAATTCTGAAGACTGACTTTTGAATGATAACCCGACTATAGATGAAACATGTAGAAGATATTTGGGCCCTTCAAGATTGGCCAAGTGATCGTCCATAAGAATCATGGCTATAGCTTAGATACAGCGAGAGAATCCTGTCCAGCGGATCCATGAAAACACGCTAGGCGGAAGAAATCCGAGGAACGGGCTAGAGTGCTAAGCACTGAAGGGACTAGCCACGGACGGAACCAAGCCTAGGTGAGGCCATCGTGTAACACATCTCAGGCGTTAAGTATTAGGGTGCAGCGGAGCTAACGCTCTGCGAGGCTCGCACTTGGCAGAGCTTACGCAGCGAAGCCAGCGCGTAACATAATGCTAAATGCTAAGCATCAGGGTGCAGTGAAGCCAACGCCTGGTTAGATCCACGGGTGACTAGAACACAACCCTTGCTTGGCGAGGCTAGCGGGGTCCGTAGTCCACCAAATCAATAAAAACCGCCAGAAGTTGGTGGCTCTGAGAATACGATCAAGAATCACAATAACCGAAACGAGTCCCGAAGGCTGTCTCCATAACTCTGTCTGGCAGAAGCCCTGAATCCGGAATACTGTTTCATACCGATGTTCCTCATGTAATGATACGGTCTGTCTGATTATATAAGTGATGACTATCCCACTTGCTGTGCTGATTTCTCCGTGATGTATCCACATACACTAGAATAGGATGCGAGGCCGAAGAACTATCCAATATAAGACCAGGTGATGCGCCAGAGTCAAAGAATACCAGAACATAATGATAGTGAACCGCGTCTGTCTTGCTGCTACCCTACCAGTCTATCCATATCTTGAGTTGGTATAAGAATGAAAGGAACTGGAAATGGAAAAGGATGGAAGAGATTTCAAGAATCAAGGAAAGAACGATTAAGAGGGAATAGATAAATTTGTACTTGTAATTGGATTGTATAACCACGACTCATGCATTCCAGTTGCAAATTTCTTTACCATAAATTTGCCGACTGGTTGTACCGAGGATGTGAGAGCCTAGGCTCTGATACCACCCTGTAACGCCCCGATCCCGCAGGTACGGAGACGTTACTGTGACGTATATACTCAGGTCAGAAATACCCTCACGTATATACGCTAAGCATCAGTACAGGCAGGAATCAGAGTACGGAAGCACAGTGGTAACACATAATCCAGCAATAATAACACCAGTACACAGTTATCACAAGGCATGATATAATATCTGAAGAATATATGATCACTAAGAAGCACAAAAGAAGGATGCACAATATGAAATACTGGAAAGTACTCACGAGTGGCAAGATGAAAATCTCACGAGCCGATCAAGAAGAGGCGGGAAGGAAGAGGGTCCAGATAGGCAACTGCTAATCTACGCTCCCGCTGCGCTACTCTGATCAGGTACTGCAAGGCTATGGTCTAGACTCCAGGATCTGGACATGAGAATCCAGGGTTGTTAGCAACCCCAGCGAGTACAAAGAATAAAGCCAGATGGCGTGCATAACAGGCACACGTGTACATGATCAAGTGATGTTGTCCAGGCATGCAGGTATAGGAAATGACAAGAAATATAAGGAAAATGACAATAAATCCGAGATCAAGTAAATGCATGTATATCAATAAGTTTGAATCGAAAGACATGCATGGACAATGGTATAGAGAGTATAGGTACACATAATCATGCGACAAAATATGGCAACATGTGATAAATACACTAAACACGCGATAAATATAAGTATGAACAAAACTAATTGTATAAGCTCAGATTTTGGATTCATGGAGTTGATACGTCGAGGGGATAATCCAAACAAGGAAACCCTCATCTATATACCACATATCCGATGTCACCATCATCTGAGTTCATACAACTTGAGTTGCCCTCAGGGTAACAGAACTTGAGTATGTCTGGAGTAACCATGGTATCACAGAGGTCATGTATTATAAAATAGGGTGTCAACTCAGAGCATAATACTGTAACTGGAGAATATAAAGGTGTTGCATTTTAATTGATCCAATAATAATAATCAGTACCGTTTGATATTTTAATCGCCTCCCTACCAGCGCCTCACATCATCGATAGTCCATACTAGAGTTCGCACTCTGTAAAACTTACCCGGGTCTGATATGTGAGTATCAGGACCTGAACAAAGGAGAGACCAAATATCACACGTTCCTAATATTATTACAGTTTCTTATATTCTTATGTTATTCTTGCCCCTTTCCCATCGGCGTCCCACAACACCGACAGTTCACGCTGGAGCCCGCACTTCTAGTAGAACTCATCCGAACTCCGATACGCGGGTACCATTATTCGAATAGGGGAGAGACCAAATAACACATGGTCCAGGAGTTATCATTGTACAGGTATGTGTGTGTGTTAATGGCACTGAGGATGCTTATTGAAATCACCTAGAGGGGGGTGAATAGGTGATAATGCTAATCTAGTGAATTTAATGCGAAATTTAAAAATTAATTGCAATTACATACAAGCAAGTAATTTAAGCAAAGAATATAATGCAAGAGATAAGAGCAAGTATACCAAACGCAAACACCGAGAATTTTTTCGAGGTTCGAGCACCCAGCTCTACATCCCCGCTTTCACCCAGAAGGATTTCTAACCACTATAACTTCACAAAGAGTTACAATCACACTGGAGTACCCAACTCCACAATCTCGAACACAAGTACTTCTTGGTGATCAAAAGACCACAAACTCACTTTTGCAAAAGCCTCTTTCCCTTACAAGAACCCTGTAGAACAATGGTTAGAATTGAAGCTCAAATATTGCAAGTGAAAAAAGAAAATGAAATTCAGAGAGTTTAGAAAATAAAACTTCAGCGATGAGAGATTCTTCAGCATAAAAACCAAGGACCAAACTCTTATGAAAGCCTTTGAAAACTTTGAATATTTTTGCCAATGCTTGTTGTGAAAACCTCTACCCTAATGACCCCTTTATATAGGATTGAGGAAGAGTAAACATAGAAAAGTTTTACCTGAATATAAGAGGAAGAAATTGACCCTCTAATACAGCTAACCACGTTTTATTTAAACTTAAACACATTTTGAAAACATGTTAAAAATCAGCCTCCAGAAAATTAGCTATTACTGCCAATCTGGCAGATTGGTCAACTTTGAGCACATTTTTTAGGCTTTAAACGTTCGAATTCAGAATAAGGTATATAGGAATAATTTGTAGATATTTAAGTCTTATTTTTAATGCAACTAAAATCAACTCAATGTCAGTTTGTATGAGAAATTTATCAATAAAACACTGACAGGTGTTAAAACAGAAACTGTAAGCTGTTTTCAGAACAAGAACAGAGTTCAACCAAATATTTGACATCTTTAAAATTTGAATCTGAAAATGATTATTGAATAAGAAATTTAGATCTGAAAGTTATCTTTGAAATGCAAGTTGAATAATATTATTTGAATATAAGAATAAAAAGTTATGATAAGAAAAGTAAAAAGGTGTCAAGCAAATCAGCAGAACTAAAACTGGTTCAAATCCAAAACCCGATATATGTACTTGAAATCTAAAACCGATTCAATCAAAAATCAAACGTATTGAATTTATGTTTGTGTATTTGAGCTTCAACCTATCCACTATTCTTTAACAAAACTATAAAACTAAAAACAAAACTAATGAAGTCTCTTGAGCCAAACTGAAGTCTGGAGCCATGCAATGTCATGCTAGATCCTTTTCTTCTATGAACATTCCTTCTTGTGCCATTTGCCTTATTTGCTCCATGAACCTAGAAAGTCTTGCAAAAGCTAAATAATGACCTTCAAAATATTACTAACCTGAAACTCATCTTGAACAAACTTATTAGTACCAATATAGCTCTTAAGTGTTTTGTTATCATCAAAACTCTAAACAAATGGAGAGTGTAACCTTTTGAGCCAACAATCTCCCCCTTTTTGATGATGACAAAACAAATATGTTATATTATCAAGATATAAAAGGGATATAAAAACTCCCCCTCAAATGATACTCTATTTTATCAAGTATAAAACATGAAAGCATATACATATATGAATATGTATAAAACATGAAACCTACATATACATATATGAGATAAACATGTACAAAATATGAACATGTACAAAATATGAAACCAAAACATGAAATCACCAATACTTCTCCCTTTTTTGTCAAACATCAAAAAGGGTTAGGAAACAACCAATAAATAATGACAATGCATAGATATGCATAAAACAAGCATTTAATACTAAAATAAATCTTTACATGAACATGTTCTGAAATAATGCTCTTGATACCAATAAAAAATCAAACTAACCAAACTATGTTCTTGTATAAATATGCATATAAACTTAAATACTTCTCCCCCTTTTTGTCAATCATCAACAAAGGGGTCCAAGTAAGCAATAAAACATATTCTTCCAAAAAAAAATATCAATATAAGTGAATCATGATACCAATTGAAAGATAATCAATATATAAAATTCTTGTTAATAATAAAACAAAAACAATAAGCGAAGTATAAAAATAACAAAATACTTCTCCCCCTTTTTGTAAATAAACAATAAAAAATCATGCATCTTGATACCAATAGAAAGTAAACAAATAAGTATCTTGATACCAATTGTAAGTATTTTTCATATGATACCAAATTAAAATCCATATTAATTTTCCTTTAAATCATTTTTCATCATAAAGTATGGGAGTGGAAAACAAAGGTAAACCAAATATCAATTAAGAGATAACATACGAATTTTCTCCCCCTTTATGAAATACCAATTAAAATGATGCATAAGCTTGTATTAGGATACCAATTGAAAACTAATCAATTTAAATATGATATTCATTAAAAATCAAGTTTGGCAAAACAAAAATTTGTGATATTATTGAGTACAAATTAAACATATATGAGTATACAAAAAGAATGTCAATATTGATACCAATTGAAACGATCCAATGATACCAATTGAAACAATAATAAGATCAAGTGTATACCTCATATAACCTACCACCCATTTCATACACATGTTTTAAAATGATTTTCAATAATAACATACAAGGCATGGTCGCCCAACCAACCGCCCTTAGATGGTAGGGTTTTCAAAAATAAGTTTGAACATAAAGTATATTTGAAAAACTCTACCAAAACGAAGAATATAGCAACTAGTTAAATAGAAAAAACTTGTAAAATAGTACGAAATCCTTCAAGTAAGGAATAAAACAAACTTGTTTTTCATGAAACACATGTAAATCACATGACACTAAAAACACTCAAAATCTATATAGCACATATCATACTCGTGAAAACAAAATCATGAGAAACCATCAAATAAGGAGAGTGTATAAGTGTAATGTGAAACACACTATCATGAAAACATGCACTTAAGCTCAATTAAGGTATTCCTTTAAACATGAAAACATGAGACTCATCAAAACTAAATTTCATTAAACCCAATTCATACTTCAAGGCATATGTATGTTTTGACAAAACAAGAAATATACATACATATCCCTAAACACAATTTAAGTCCATAATAACGATTTGCATGAAAAGCAAATGACTCAAAGGGTATACATGTATATCTTAAAGTTTGACAAGATAGACATATACATGAAGTTAAAACACAAGATCATAAAATATATCCAAAATAGGGAATACAAGTTAGAATGCATGAATCATCAAAACTAGATTATAGTAGCACATCTAATGGGTACAAAAGAGCGTTCAAGCACAAACATATAATGATCTATTTGTGGCCCATAATATGTACATGTATATATCCTAGTTTTAATGAAAACTAACATCTAAACAATTAATCAAATCATGTAACATAAAATGGGACATAAATCATCATTACAAATATAAAACAATCATTATGTAAATCCATATGCTATTAGAACTATGAAAGACACGATAGCTAAATAAGGGTGAGAACACAACATATGTGTCAATATAAATATGGGTGAACTCAAAAGCTATACATGTATATCAATGGTCTAATAATCATGGCATTTAACATACTAATCAAAACATGAAGTATCAAAACAAAAATCATAAACATCCATATGATCATTATGTATATGCATGTACATTAGATCTAGGACATACATATTAGTTATAAAAACAAAGTGAGAACACAATGATATAAGTCCATTTTAAACAAGAGTGTCTCAAATAACTAACAAGTATATCACTATTCTAATAAACATGGCATAGGCATAATGAACAATAAAACATGACATGTTATAAATCAATGACATGAAAAAAAAACATGCAAATATAAACGGAGTTAGAGATTGATACCAAAATTGATGAAGGCACCTCTCTAGTTCTCCAAACCAATGGTGGTCCTCTCCACCAAACTCCCCTTGAAAGTGATGCATTCAAATTGTTTTTCTTTAGGCACGGAACGCATCCACTTCAAGGTATCGCCACTCTCACGTGATGCGAGAGCCCACACCTACATCAAAAACCATAGGGGTGGTCTTTGGTACCCATTTTCTTTTGGTCCATAAAGGTTAGTACCTTTCCTAACCCAAACAACATTATTTGCTAAATTTTCATAATATATACGATCATAACAAAATCTAGCAAGGTGGCTCTTACGTCCACAATATGTACATGTGTACACATGAGCATACATGTGATGGTGGTGACCGTGGGAAGTATATGTACGCCGTGGAGGGTGTGCATGCAAAGATGGAACTTGTTTCTTTCGAACCAAGGATTCCAAGCGTGTGTGGTTCATGGCACAATGGCTCAAAGTGGAGCCCAAACAATCAACACTTTTCTTCAAAACATTTATATCATTTTCAATAGTTGAAGATAAAGTGGAGCATGCAATAGATGTGCTAGATGAAGAAGCTACACTAGCATGGCAAACATGATTATCTATATCCTTTTTCAAAGATTTATTTCTATTTAAAACAAGATCTAATTCTTTAGTAATGAAATCAATTTCATTCAAAGAATGGTTATCTTTTAAAATAAAATCCAATTTTGAAGATAAAATCTCATTATTTTTCACAACATCATCACAATCATTTTTGTTTTTCAAAAATTCATTTTCCTTTAGGGCAAGGTCAAGTTGAGATTTAAGTGAGTCACGTTCACTAGCAATCTCTTTTTTCTCTTGCAAAATCAATTCAAAATTGAACACAAATCCTTCATTTCTTCTCTTAGTTCAAAATTTTTCTTTTTCAAAAGATCATGTTTTTCTAAAAAAATTTCAAGCTTTGTAGTAAGTTCCATATTTAAAGTTTGAACTTCTAAACACCCATAACAATAGGAACTAGAGCTATCATCTAGTTGAGATTCCGATTGTACCTCAAGGGAGTCATTCCCTTGTGAAAGTGCCCTGATGCCAATTGTAAATCACCTAGAGGGGAGTGAATAAGTGATAGAGTTAATCTAGAAACTAAATGCGCTAAATGCGGAAGCTAATGCAAATTTTGCAGTCACACTTAGTATAACACACAAGTGTAGCCGAATTTCCCGTGAAGGGCTCTGGACTAACTCCTCTTGATTCCCCTTTAATGGGTTGAGGTGCTATATGAAGCTCTTGTGGTTAAGTACAAGTGAGGCACACACAAACAACCAAGCATATAAGATGAATAGGCAATATGAATATATGCAAGGCAACACAAGCAATAAATGATATGAAGATATGAATGATGATAAGAATGGTGTTATGCACAACACAAATAGAGAGATAGGGTTAGAGAGACAATGGATCAAATGCTAACAACAAGATATGTTTCGAGGTTCGAGCCCCTAGCTTTACATCCCCGCCTTCACCACCGTGAAGGATTTCCAATCCACTATCTCCCACCGAGGGAACCTCTACCGAAGAGGATTTGTTACAACAAAGGGAGTACCGAACTCCTCTCTCAAACACCGCCTCACAACCGAGGGGTAGGCCCGTAGCCAAACAACCACAACACCTCTACCGAAGAGGGTTTACAAACCAAACTCCACCTCTCACTAGAGGGAGCAAACCAACCAACTCAACCTCTACCAAAGAGGGAGCAACTCAAGAAATCAAGGGTTTACAATAAGTGGTATGTCTCAACCACAAACCTCTTTCCTTTTTCTCTTTTTCCTCAAAACAAAGATCCTAAATAGATTAGGATAGAAGATATAGCTCAAGTGTGGAAAACAAAGTGTTTTGATCAAAGAAATTCTCTTGGGAAAACACAAAAAATGATATAGAAATTTTAGCTCAAAAACAATTCCAAAACCTAATTTCTTTGAAATAAAACAAACACTTAAAACAAATGAATGAAGCTTTTTGGCACAAAAACTATTTTGAAAACTTCTTTTAAACACCAAGAATAGAGAGAAATTTTAGCTCATAAAAACTTAGTTAAAAACACCAAGCAATGGGGTATTTATAACCCCAAAACAAAACTAGCCGTTAGGCTGATCTGGCACCCTGACAGGCTACCGGTCGGCCGGCCCGGCCGACCGCCAACTGTCTGAAATATGACCGTTGGCCAAACCCGGTCGACCGCCCGGTCGACCCAAATAAACAGAGAGCAGAGCTCTCTGGTCCGGTCGGCCGCCCGGCCGACCGTCCCAATGTGTGCCAGACGTGCACGGTTCTGTGCACGTCGGTCGACCGTACTGGTCGACCGGCCTATGGTTCGGTCGACCCATGCGGTCGGCCGACCTGGCCTGACAGACACTGTTCAGGGACAGAAAACATATGTTAAAATATTTCTAAAAATTCTTTTAAGTCTTGTAAAAATACCCAAAAATAGTTTTATCATTTTGCATTGATATATAAACATGTGATAAAAAGTTTGGCTCAAATATCAATCAATATGAACTATTTTTATGTCTTATCATTTTTATCAAAACCCAAAACATGTATTTTTATCAAACTTTGATTTTTCTATACATGAATAGGATAGTCAAAATAAGTTTGTATAAGTCATGTAAGAATGTATGTATAACTAGAATACATCTATTATACACAGTGTTTTAAATGTCGTCCGACATTTTCGAAATGTCGGCCGACATTTCGTTTTCAAGCCCTCACCGCCACGACATCCCTACCCGCATTTGAAATGGCGTTTTGAAAAATGTCGGCCGACATTTCAGGAAAAATCTGATATATCGGCCGACATTTTCCCGAAATGTCGGCCGACATTTTGGGAAAAGCCCATTATGCTGATTGGTCTTAGAAGTTGGAGCAATTGAGAAATTTTAACAATAGATTAGTGAATATATGCAAAATGTTTAAGTTAATTATACATATCCTAAACATATTTATATAGTTTTGCATAAGTTGTGTATGTATTATCTTGATAAGTATTTTTAAATTACATTATTTAAGACATCTAGGGTATATATTTGTTATCCGTCATGACGTCCGAAATTTACTAAATGGCCCCGAAATATCTCCGAAATCCGAAATCTGACATCCGATTACGACATCCGACATTTCCCTGATATCCGACATTTAAAACACTGATTATACATATAAACTATTTAAACTTGTTTTGATCGGGCACCGGAATCACCATGTGAAAGCTTCTAAACTCCTCTTTTTGAAGCAATCACCAACTAATATCTTGTTACAAGATCTGAGACTAAAAATATAAGAATATTAGTAAACATAACTACATGAGTTAATCATCATCAAAACTAGGGTGGTAGGCTTTTGGGCCAACAATCTCCCCCTTTTTGATGATGACAAAACTCATGAAGTTATATATGCATGGATTAAAGTTAAGCTTCAAAGAAGCTCCCACTTAACTCATGCATAAAAAAATAAACATAATATGTAATGAATATTAAATATGAATGCATAGATATGCAAAACAATAAATGGCTCTAAATACCAATGGAATGTTTAAAAACAAAACATGCTCTAGAAACCAATTAAAATTAAACTAAATTAAACTTAATATATGCAAAACACAAACATGCATATATAAAACTCAATCAAACTCAAAATCTTTCTCCCCCTTTTTGTCAATCATCAACAAAGGGGTAAACAATCAAAACAAAACAAAATCTTCTCACCCTTTTTAATACAAAGAATCAATAAAGGGTAAAAGTAAAACTAAATCAATAAATTTTTCTCCCCCTTTTTGTCTAAAATAAAAACAAAACCAATTAGGGGTGACAATCAATTAAGGTACCAATTGAAAATATGTCAAAGAATAGTATCTTGATACCAATTGAAAGAAAACAAAAAAAAAATATTGATACCAATTTAAGCAAAACACATGAAAATCTTGATACCAATTGAAATTAAACATAATAAATTTTGAATGTCTAAACAAAAATTTTGATACCAATTGTAAATATTTTTCATTTTGAACATATGATATCAAATTTGAATTTTCAATCATAAAGTATGGGCGTGGAAAACAAATACCAATTGAAAGATGAAATACGAATTTTCTCCCCCTTTATGAAATACCAACTAAAATAATGCGTAGGCTTGATATCAATTTAAAAGTAATCAATTGAAATAAAATTGAAGCTCAAGCTTAGCATAAACACAAACATATATATGTATGAAAAATATATACCAATTGAAATTGATATTCTTGGAAGTGAAAACATACATACATACAAACATATATGAGTATACAAGAAATGTCAAGATTGATACCAATTGAAAGAATTCAATGATATCAATTGAAATAACAATAAGATCAAGTGTATATCTCATATAATCTAGCCTCCCAATCATGGTTCAAGTTTTAAATGATTTTCATTTTAAAGCATACATGAACATGATCTCCCATCCAACCTCCCATAGAAGGTAGGGGTTTTCAAAAATAGATTTGAAAAATAAGTTTTGTTTGAAAAACTCTACCAAAATGAAGAATACCGTAACTAGTTATGTGAATAATTTGAAAAACTAGTACGAAATCCTTCAAGTAAGGAATAAACTAAAAATAATTTTCATAAAACACATGTAAATCACATAGCACTTAAAAACACTCAATATTCAATAAAGTCCATACATGCTCATGAAAACATACTCATGAGAAATATTTTAAAAATGGTGAGTGTACAAGTAATGTGTGACATGGCATTATGAAATTTCCAATTAAGCTCAAAATTCCTTGAAACAAGAAAACACGAAAATCATTAAAACTTATTTAATCTTCAAGGTATATGTATGTCCTATACAAATTAAAGTGTACATACATATCCAAACACAACGAGTCCACAAAGATATATGCATGAAGGCACGTG
Source organism: Agave tequilana (assembly GCA_038442645.1). Lineage (NCBI taxonomy): Eukaryota > Viridiplantae > Streptophyta > Magnoliopsida > Asparagales > Asparagaceae > Agave > Agave tequilana. The sequence continues at coordinate 122,145 of JAVJIF010007816.1, forward strand.
GCTCAAAAGGATGTATATGTATAAACAATAATTTGGATAAAATGGACATATACATGAAGTTAAACATAAATATATGGAAACATGAAAAACTAAATTTCCATTAAAACAAATTTCATTTCAAGGTATATGTATGATTTGTCAACACAATAAGTATACATACATATCCTTAAACACAATTTGAGTCCATAATAAAGATTTACATGAAAAGCAAATGACTCAAGGGGTATACATGTATATCTAATAGTTTAGACAAGATAGACATATACATGAAATGAAAAACTCATACACATAAAATAAATCCAAAAATAGGAATACAAGTTTAAAATGTATGAATCATCAAAACTAGACTATACTAGCACATCTAATGGGTTCAAATAAGCATTCACGCCCAACCATATATAGATTTATTTGTGACCCACTATATGCACCAATATACACCTAGTTTTAATGAAAACTAAAATCTAAACAAGTAATCTTAACATGAAGCATCAAAACACGATAAAAATCAACATGATAAACATAAACATGATTATTATGAATATCCACATGTTATTAGATTTATGATGTACATGATAGCTAATCAAATACGAGAACACAAAATAATAATCCATATTAAACATGGGTGTCTCAAATACTATACATGTATGTCAAGAATCTAATTATCATGGCATTTTCATACTAATCACTAAACAATGAAACACGCTATAAACAATGAATATTAAAAGCATGAAAACAATAAATAGGAGTTAGGAATCTTTACCAAAACTTAGAAGACAACTCTCCTTGTCTCCAAAACATGGTGGTCCTCTCCACCAAACATCCCTTGAAAGTGATGCATCCAAATGATTTCCTTTAAGCTTGGAACGCATCCACTCCGAGGTACGGCAACTCTCACGTCATGTGAGAGCCCACACCTACATTAAACAAAGGAGGGGTGGTCTTTGGTACCCATATCTTATTGGGTCCATGGGGGTTAGTACCTTCTCTACCCCAAACAAACTTATTTGCTAAATTATCATTATGTATTCTATCATAGCAAAATTTAGCAAGGTGGCCCATACGTCCACAATGTGTACAAGTGTACACATGAGCATACATGTGATGGGTGTGTCCGTGAGGAGCATGTGTATGCCGTGGAGGATGTGCATGAAAAGATGGAACTTGCTTCTTTCGAAACAAAGATTCCAATCGTGTATGCCCAACAACACATTGGCTCAAAGTGGAGCCCAAACAATCTACACTCTTCTTAAGCAAACAAATATCATCATTAATTCTAGAAGAAGAGGTACATGCAATAGGTAGATTAGATGAAGAAGCTACACTAGCATGGCAAACATGAGCATCTATCTTATTTTGCAAAACATCATTTTTCTTTAAACAAACATTTAAATCATTTGAAATAGAAATAATTTTGTTTTTCAAAGCAACATTCTCTTTTAAAACAAAATCAACTTTTGAGGACAAATTTTCATTTTTCTTCAAAATTGATTCACAATCATTTTTAAATTTTAAAAATTTATTTTCTTTTAGTGCAAGATCAAGTTGAGATCTAAGTGAGTCACATTCACTAGAAACCACTTCCTTCTCTTGCAAAACAATGTTAAGTTTAGAAGACAATTTTTCATTTTCTTTATTTAAAGCACAAGTCTTCTTTTTCAACAAATTATATTTTTCAATTAATTTTTCACAAACAATTGATAGTTCTTCATTTAAAGCATGGGCATCAACAAAGTCATTTGAAGAACTAGCACAATCATCACTATCTAGCTGAGTTTCCGATTGTACCTCAAGGGAGTCATTCCCTTGGACCATGAAGCATTGAGAGTCGGATTCTCCACTAGATTCCTCTTCTTGTTGGATAGGCGTTTGAAGCTTGGAGATGGTGGTTGTTGTCAACATGTTTCACACTGTAAATGCGGAATCAATGTTAGAAACACGTATAAAATGTTCTTTTGAAAGCGTGCTTCTAATGGCCTCAAGGGCTTGTGCATTGGCCCCTATATGATTGCTATTTCCAAGATAGCATTTTTTGGTAGCGGCAAGATATACATGCAAGCCTAGGGTTTGTAAATAGATGGACATCTTAGTCTTCCAAATAAGAATGTTGGAAGGGTCAAACATAGGTGGGGTCATGAAGTCCATGGGTCCAAACTATATGTGTGCAAACAAGCAAATGCAAACAAGATTAGCAAACAAATGGATCTCACTCCTAGGATGTTAAGCCCAAATATCAGGAGCGTTGGCTCTGATACCAATTGAAAGTGCCCTGATGCCAATTGTAAATCACCTAGAGGGGGGTGAATAGGTGATAGAGCTAATCTAAAAACTAATGCGCTAAATGCGGAAGCTAATGCAAATATTGCAATCACACTTAGTACAACACACAAGTGTAGCCGAATTCCCCGTGAAGGGCTCTGGACTAACTCCTCTTGATTCCCCTTTAATGGGTTGAGGTGCTATATGAAGCTCTTGTGGTTAAGTACAAGTGAGGCACACACAAACAACCAAGCATATAAGATGAATAGGCAATATGAATATATGCAAGGCAACACAAGTAATAAATGATATGAAGATATGAATGATGATAAGAATGATGCTATGCACAACGCAAATAGAGAGATAAGGTTAGAGGGACAATGGATCAAATGCTAACAACAAGATATGTTTTGAGGTTCGAGCCCCTAGCTCTACATCCCCGCCTCCACCACCGTGAAGGATTTCCAATCCACTATCTCCCACCGAGGGAACCTCTACCGAAGAGAATTTGTTACAACAAAGGGAGTACCGAACTCCTCTCTCAAACACTGCCTCACAACCGAGGGGTAGGCCCGTAGCCAAACAGCCACAACACCTCTACCGAAGAGGGTTTACAAACCAAACTTCACCTCTTACTAGAGGGAGCAAACCAACCAACTCAACCTCTACCAAAGAGGGAGCAACTCAAGAAATCAAGGGTTTACAATAAGTGGTATGTCTCAACCACAAACCTCTTTCCTTTTTCTCTTTTTTCACAAAACAAAGATCCTAAATAGATTAGGATAGAAGATATAGCTCAAGTGTGAAAAACAAAGTGTTTTGATCAAAGAAATTATCTTGGGAAAACACAAAAAATGATATAGAAATTTAGCTCAAAAACAATTCCCAAAACCTAATTTCTTTGAAATAAAACAAAACACTTAAAACAAATGAATGAAGCTTTTTGGCACAAAAACTATTTTGAAAACTTCTTTTAAACACCAAGAATAGAGAGAAATTTTAGCTGATAAAAACTTAGTTAAAAACACCAAGCAATGGGGTATTTATAGCCCCAAAATAAAACTAGCTGTTAGGCTGATCTGGCAGCCCGACAAGCTACCGGTCGGCCGGCCCGGCCGACTGCCAACGGTCTGAAATATGACAGTTGGGCAAACCCGGTCGACCGCCCGGTCGACCCAAATAAACAGAGAGCAGAGCTCTCTGGTCCGGTCGGCCGACCGTCCCAATGTGTGCCAGACGTGCACGGTTCTGTGCATGTCGGTCGACCGTACTGGTCGACCGGCCTATGGTTCGGTCGACCCATGTGGTCGGCGACCTGGCCTGACAGACACTGTTCAGGGACAGAAAACATATGTTAAAATATTTCTAAAAATTCTTTTAAGTCTTGTAAAAATACCCAAAAATAGTTTTATCATTTTGCATTGATATATAAACATGTGATAAAAAGTTTGGCTCAAATATCAATCAATATGAACTATTTTTGTGTCTTATCATTTTTACCAAAAACCAAAACATGTATTTTTATCAAACTTTGATTTTTCTATACATGAATAGGATAGTCAAAATAAGTTTGTATAAGTCATGTAAGCATGTATGTATAACTAGAATACATCTATTATACATATAAACTATTTAAACTTGTTTTGATCAATCTATTCATGAAAACAAATATCGGTTAAACTAAACACCGAAAAACCAATATCTAAACATAAAACTTGTGTGTGTTGTGCACTTGAGCATATCAACTATTCATATCTTTACAAATAGATCTAAAACATACTAAACTCTATGATACCTAAGTCTTCTTGACGATCTTCATCTTCAAGTCGACTCGGTCCAAAACCGTGATCCACCGAGTGCAAATGAGTAATCTTGAAGCTCGGGCACCGGAATCACCATGTGAAAGCTTCTAAACTCCTCTTTTTGAAGCAATCACCAACTAATATCTTGTTACAAGATCTGAGACTAAAAACACAAGAATATTAGTAAATATAACTACATGAGTTAATCATCATCAAAACTAGGGTGGAAGGCCTTTGGGCCAACACCTTGGACCATGAGGCAATGCTCGTCGGACTTGTCTCTCCTAGATCTCCTCAACTTATTGATGATCCTTACTAGCTCGGGAGAAGCCAAGATGCTCCAAACTGTAAAAGCTGAATCATAGTGAGCAAATACATGTAATAGATCTTTATTAAGAGATGCTCTAAGTGTCTTAAGGGCTAATGCATTGGCCTTTCTATGCTTGCTATCATTGGGGAAGGATTCTTTGGTAGTGGCTTGATAAACTAGATGTCCTAGGCTTTTTAAATGACAACTCATCTTGGCCTTCCAAATATCATGTCTAGAAAAGTCAAACATAGGAGGGCTATCCATGAGTGCAAACTAAATGTGTGCAAATAAAAATGCAAATGTAGACTAGCAAACCAAGATCTCACTCCTAGGCGGTTAAATCTAATATCAGGAGCGTAGGCTCTGATACCAATTGAAATCACCTAAAGGGGGGTGAATAGGTGATAATGCTAATCTAGTGAACTTAATGCGGAATTTAAAAATTAATTGCAATTACATACAAGCAAGTAATTTAAGCAAAGAATATAATGCAAGAGATAAGAGCAAGTAAACCAAATGCAAACACCGAGAATTTTTTCGAGGTTCGAGCACCCAGCTCTACATCCCCGCCTTCACCCAGAAGGATTTCTAACCACTATAACTTCACAAAGAGTTACAATCACACCGGAGTACCCAACTCCACAATCTCGAACACAAGTACTTCTTGGTGATCAAAAGACCACAAACTCTCTTTTGCAAAGGCCTCTTTCCTTACAAGAACCCTGTAGAACAATGGTTAGAATTGAAGCTCAAATATTGTAAGTGGAAAAAAAAATGAAATTCAGAGAGTTTAGAAAATAAAAGTTCAGCGATGAGAGATTCTTCAGCACAAAAATCAAGGACCAAACTCTTTTGAAAGCCTTTGAAAACTTTGAATAGTTTTGCCAATGCTTGTTGTGAAAACCTCTACCCTAATGAACCCTTTATATAGGATTGAGGAAGAGTAAATATAGAAAAGTTTTACCTGAATATAAGAGGAAGAAATTGACCCTCTAATATAGCTAACCATGTTTTATTTAAACTTAAACACATTTTGAAAACATGTTAAAAATCAGCCTCTAGAAAATTAGCTATTACTGCCAATCTGGCAGATGGTCAACTTTGAGCACATTTTGTAGGCTTCAAACGTTCGAATTAAGAATAAGGTATATAGGAATAATTTGTAGATATTTAAGTCTTCTTTTTAATGCAACTAAAATCAACTCAATTTCAGTTTGGATGAGAATGTTATCAATAAAACGCTGACAGGTGTCAAAACAGAAACTGTAAGCTATTTTTAGAACAAGAATAGAGTTCAACCAAATATTTAACATCTTTAAAATTTGAATCTGAAAATGATTATTGAATAAGAAATTTAGATCTGAAAGTTATCTTTGAAATGCAAGTTGAATAATATTATTTGAATATAAGAATAAAAAGTTATGATAAGAAAAGTAAAAAGGTGTCAAGCAAATCAGCAGAACTAAAACTGGTTCAAATCTAAAACCCGATATATGTACTTGAAATCCAAAACCGATTCAATCAAAAACCAAACGTATTGAATTTATGTGTGTGTATTTGAGCTTCAACCTATCCACTATTCTTTAACAAAACTATAAAAGTAAAAACAAAACTAATGAAGTCTCTTGAGCCAAACTGAAGTCTTGAGCCAAGCAATGTCATGCTAGATCCTTTTCTTATATGAACATTCCTTCTTGTGCCATTTGCCTTATTTGCTCCATGAACCTAGAAAGTCTTGCAAAAGCTAAACAATGGCCTTCAAAATATTACTAACCTGAAACTCATTTTGAACAAACTTATTAGTACCAATATAGCTCTTAAGTGTTTTGTTATCATCAAAACTCTAAACAAATGGAGAGTGTAACCTTTTAGGCCAACACTTATCACACTAACACCAGGCGGTACAGGCAGGAGGGAGAAAGTAGCCCTTCAGATTCAAGAGGTGGCCCCCACAGATTCAAGAGGTGGCCCCCACCACGTGTGTGGTGTGGCACTTTGCTCCATGTGGCACTTTGCTCTGAGGGTTGATACAGGAGGTAGCCCACAGATTCAAGAGGTGGCCCCCACCACGTGTGTGGTGTGGTACTTTTCTCTGTGTGACACTTTACTCTGAGTGGGGAATGGATTCTAGAGGTGGCCCCCACCACGTGTGTGATGTGGCACTTTGCTCTGTGTGGCACTTAGTTCCATTCAGGAACCGCCGGACGCTAGCACGATTGTGGGATACATCCTCGTCATCCCGACACCAGGTATGCTTTGCCGGACGCCGGAATGACTGTGCTATTAACATGGGTATGAGTACAGGAGATACAGGAGTACATGAATACAGGAGTACAGGAGATACATGAGTACAGAAATACAGGAGTACAGGAGTTACAGGAGTACAGGAATACAGGAGTACAGGAGGTACAGGAGTACCAGATGTCTGGTAATAATATAATAATCATGCATATGCCAGGTTTCAGGAGTCAGGTGTCAGGTGCCAGGTATCAGGTGTTATCTATCATGTGGCAAATATAGCATGTCAAATACCGGTGTCATATATCAAGTGTCAAATATAGCATGGCAAGTACCGATATCCGGTATCATGTGTCAGATATAGCATGGCAGTATCGGTGCCCAATATCATGTAATAAGTGTAGCATGGCAAGTACCGGTGTCGGGTATCACGTGTCAAATATAGCATGGTAAGTACCGGTGTCGGATATCACGTGTCAAATATAGCATGGCAAGTACCGGTGTTAGATATCATCGGTCAAATATAGCATGGCAAATATCGATGTCCGGTATCATGTGTCAAATATAGCATGTCAAGTACCGAGTGTAACATATCAGTGTCGGTGTTATACATATCAACTTACATATCATGTATAAAAAGCAGGATAACAGTTGTTAGACATGAAATGATGGTAATAGAACATGTAATATCAAAAGGAATGTATCGCATAATGATGTTATGGATGCATGTTCAAAGAAACTGTACTCGCCTCAATACTGAAAAAACTGCGAGAAATCCCGAAACACCAGAAATATGCGCACACCGTCAATCCATATATTAAAATATACATATATTATTATTTTTAGAGAGAGAAAGAGAAGAGTTTAGAGAGAGAAAGTCTAGAGAGAAAGAGGGATTTTTAGAGAGAGAAAATCTAGAGAGAGAAAGAGAGATTTTTTTGAGAGAGAAAGTAGAGAGAAAGTCTAGAGAGTCTAGAGAGAGTGATTTTAGAGAGAGAAAGAGAGAGAGGAGAGAGAGTGTAGGGTAGAGAGAGATGAGAGAGAGAAAGAGAGAGAAACTGGGGTTGCTCACGCAGCCCCCTGATCAAGGAGGGGCCCACGGCCCCGTGGGCCCAGGGGCACCTGGCCGGTCCTCTGCCGGCCAGGAAGCCGGCCGGCGGCGGCCCTGGTCGCCGGCGGCGCTCAACAGGGAAGGGGGAGAGAGAGAATGGGGGGGCTGCTGCTCCATGGCTGCGGCCAGGGAGGTGCAGGAGGGCCGCGCCGGCCGCCGTGGCCGGCGCAGGCATGAGTGGCCGCCGGTCACCCCAAAAGAGAGGGGGAAAGGAGAGGGAGAGGGAGAAGGAGAGAGGAAAGAGAGGGGGAGAGAGGAAAGATCTGAGAGAGAGAGAGAAGGGAGAGGGAGAAATTGGTCCCCTCTCCGGCCAGTGGCCGCCGGCGTGGCCAACAAGAGAGGGAGGGAGAAAGAGAGAGGGAAAAGGAGAGAGGGAGGCGCAGCCTCCCCTCCACGCACGCGCACAGGGGGCCTCCTGGCCCCCTGGCCGCGCCGAGGCCGCCGTCGTCGCACCGGCAGCGGTCAGGCCCCATCGGGCGCCGGTGGTAGGGTGGTGGCGTCGGGCTCCAGGGAAAAGAAGAAGAAAAAGAAAAGGAAGAAGAAAAAGAAAAAGGAAAAGGAAAAGAAAAAGAAAAAGAAAAGAAAAAGGAATTGATTAAAAAAAGGGGAGGGGGTTAGTTTATTTAAAAAGGGAATTTTGATGTGATGGGACATGGGTTGGTAGTTGATGTGATTGGGGGGAGTGGCTGTGTCAGGGTTGACTTTGGGAGGGGAAGAAAATGAAGAGTGAATGGAAAAATAATATTATTTAAATAGGGTAAAAATTTGACTGTTTCAGAATCGTTCCAAAAAATTCTCAAAAATAGAAAATAATATTTTAAGATGCCCGGTGAAATTGGATTTGAGTAATTCAATGTAAATTTCAAATTAAAAATCTTAGAATCTTCTGTCGGTACCGGTCGACACCAAAACCGGTGGATTTTCGATAAATTCTGAAAAATCTCAAAAAATACTTTTAGTTAGAAAATAAGATTTTAAGAGGTAATATGAAAACCGTTTTTGAAAATTCATTCCCGTTTGAAAATTAAAAATCCGAGAATCAGTCAGCGATGCCAACCGACACCGGTTTTGAAGATTTTGCAAATAATTCTGAAAAATTCCAGAAAATCATGAAAAATCTAAAATATTGGAAAAGGATGTTTGAAACTGAAATCGATCAAATCGGATTATCAGAAATGCCAATTCGAGCAATGCACTAGGTGCGGGCCCCCGGTTCGGACTAGTGCTGACTCCGAGTCCACGAATCCAAACCAACACAAAACAATCACATCAATAATCATAAAACAAAAACAAATACAAGATAAATCAAAGAAATATGTTAGAAAAATCAGAATACGTATCTACGTACGTATTCTAGGAACGGGGTGTTACACTATTTCTCGAAATTGATTAATTTTATTCTTATTTCAGCTCACATATGCAAGCCTCTCCCCCTTTACATGATCTTATCAGATAGAGAAAAAACAAAAGAACAAAGAGGAGGGAAAAGAACAAACAATAATTGCTGATATTCTCAACTCAAATTCATTATTAGTGAAAGAGATTTGTCGGTGGGCGAATCAAGCAATTTGTAAGAAGAGTTTTTAAAGAAAAGGCAATTTGTAAGAGTTTCTCGATCCATATAAACAACTTGAATTAATTCATAAAATAATCTTTTGAAAATCCTATTTTCGTTGGCTCAATTACTTTTACTTTGTACTAGCAAAAATATGTAGTTATTTAACATATTGTTTGGTTTGAATGTGACATGTTATTAAGTCAACCAAATTAAACTTGGTGGTCGAAATTTTGTTTTCATTATTAATTTGGTTAAGAGTCAAGATAAATGTATATTAGTAAATGAAGCAATTAAAATTTAGTTAAGTATTAAAGATTAAATCGTTTTTTCCCTAAGAATTTTCAATTATAATTTATAATGTTAGCATTACTAAAAATCTTGTTTTACAGAACTGTGACTAAAATTTTATGCTATTTTGAAACTGTTATTAGTTTTTCTATGTAGTTGGGAAAATAGATAGCCCTGAATATTGTTGGAATTGAAGAAAATAAAGCTGAATCTTCGAGATGAATTATGGCGAGATCCGTTGATCAAATCAACCGGATGATGGTTGGAGTGTGTTCTCCTTCCATTTGTGATGAACGTGGTATATTTACATGTTCAATTCCGACTTCGAATGAATGAGATATTCAAGTCCAAAGATTGCCTAATTCAAAGCCAAAAGGGACTAAATTTAGCTACAAGCATTTAGTCCCACATTGGCCATGTGATGGAAGTATATGGGGTATAAATAGAGAAAAAATGAGACCAAAGGGTGTGCCCTTTGGGTACTTGGAGTTTTCGCGCGCGAATTGGAGGGAACTATACACGTACATGCGTACGTGCGCGCACGCGCGCCGCCGCTGGCGGCGGCGCCGGCGCCGGCGCCGGCGCCGGCGCCGGCGCCGGTGCCGGGGCCGGGCCGGGCCGGGCTCGGGCTCGGGCTCGGGCTCGGGCTCGGGCTCGGGCCTGGGCCTGGGCCTGGGCCGTGGTCCGTGGTCCGTGGTCCGTGGTCCGTGGTCCTGGACCTGGACCATTCCCTACCTGGTTCTCCTTTTGAATCAGCCCGCGGAAGAGAAACTTCGAAACTCCAACGGGTGTCCGCCCGCGCGAACGGATCCGACCGTTCGCCAACCGCTGTCGGAAAACCGACAGAGCGGTTGGTCGGTTGCGACGGTTCTGTCCGAACCGTCGCAACTGTTGGGAATTGGCGGACGAGAATACCCCTCCGGAGCGCTATAAAAAGCGCCCCAGGGGTTCATTCTCAGACACACCAAATATCAGAGTCTTTCTCTCTTCTGAAAGAACTCTCTCTCTCTCTCTATAAGTTCTGACTCCGATCTGAACTGGGCTCCGGCGAAGTGCGACTCCTCGTCTTCCAGAGCGACTTCCAGAAGTGCGAAGTGGGAATCCACGACTTCCAGAAGTGACTTCCAACGAAGTGGGAATCCGCGACTTCCAAGTGAAGTGGGAATCCGAAGCTACTTCCTAAAGGAGATTCTGCCAAAATTCTTCAACCTTCCTACGTCCTCAACAGTGGGTGTTCCTCCAAAAGAGTAAGACAAATATTCATTTGAAATTTGTCGTTATACCGCTGTTTTGCTAATCCTGTGTAGGTACTGGTTGACTACGGTTCGACCGTACGGTATTTGGTAGTGCTGTCCAAATACCGTGAAGAAGTGTTGTATCTTGGGAGACCAGCGTCCATTATCCCGTTAGCACCGGTGCGGGGGACGTAATTGTCTTAAGGAGATTCGCTGTAAGCGTACCTCACTTCAATTACTGTATAAGTGGACTAAGTCCTTTATACAGGGGATATACTTTATAGTATATCAAGATTGACTTAGATTCAGTCTAAGTGAAACTGTATAAGTGGATTAAATCCTTTATACAGGGGATATACTTTACAGTATATTGTGACTGACTTGGATTCAGTCTAATTGGTGCTTAAACCAAGGAAGGAAATTGAAAGGTGGTTCTTGAATTAAGGAACGTTCTTTGAACGGAAAACCTCCCACCTGATATTTGCCGACCTGGCCAATTAGATTGTTGATATCTCAGTGATCTTGATAAGTTGTCAGATTGATTCTTGTTAAGCAGAATACCCAACATTCTTAAGACAATTATTGTTTCTCACTTCTGTTCTGCTTGAACTTGCAGAAAAAATGTCTGAGACAAATCAAGATACCTCCAGCAAGGCAACAAACATACCGCTCCAAGGTTTGATGCCAACTCCACTTCCTAACCCGAAGCCGGAGAAGCCAGGAAAGTTTGATGGCACAGAGTTCAAGAGGTGGCAACAGAAGATGCTCTTCTACTTGACCACTCTACATCTGGCCAAATTCCTGCAGGAGGATCCACCAGAACCCGGAACTGATCGGGACTCAGTCCTTGCAGTCGATGCTTGGACGCAAGGTGATTTCCTTTGCCGAAATTATGTTCTTAATGGACTGGATGACTCTCTTTATAACGTCTACAGTCCAATCACTACGGCAAAGAAATTATGGGCCAGTCTTGACAAGAAATACAAGACTGAAGATGCTGGTACCAAGAAGTTCGTCGTTGGACGATTTCTGGAGTACAAAATGGTGGATAGCAAGACTGTCATCAGTCAGGTGCAAGAGTTCCAACTTATCTTGCACGAGATAGAGGCCGAAGGTATGATTCTTCCTGAAACTTTTCAGGTTGCAACCATCGTGGAGAAGCTCCCCCCTGCGTGGAGAGACTTCAAGAACTACCTGAAGCACAAAAGAAAGGAGCTAAAGTTGGAGGATCTCATTGTGAGGCTTCGTATAGAGGAGGACAACCGCAAGTCCGAGAAAAGGAGCAGCAAGAACTCCTACGAAGCAAAAGCAAATGTGATCGAGGACTCAAAGGGGAAAGCGTCTACTTCCAAAAGCTTGAAGAGGAAGAAGCCTTCCCAGGGGTACAAAGGCAAGGCTCAAGACGGCAGAACCATGCGCTTCAAAGGGACCTGTTACATCTGCAACAAAGAAGGTCACAAAGCAAATGAATGCCGCAGCCGTCAAAAGAAGAACAAGAAAAGCCACCCACAGGCCAACATGACCAACCATGAATCACCAAGTCTTTCTGCTGTGGTGTCAGAAGTAAATCTGACAACCAATAACAAAGACTGGTGGGTAGACACGGGAGCTACCAGGCACATCTGCTCGGAGAAATTGTTATTCTCAGAATATCAAAGGCTAGAGCAAGATGAGCAATTATTCATGGGTAATTCAGCTTCCTCAAAGGTTGAAGGAAAGGGCAAGGTCATCCTGAAGTGGACATCGGGCAAAGAGCTTACTCTTAACGATGTCCTTCATGTTCCAGACATCCGAAAGAACCTGATTTCCGGATCTATACTTAGTAAGAAAGGATTTAGAATTGTATTTGAATCTGACAAATTTGTACTTACTAAGGGAGGGATGTATGTGGGAAAGGGCTATCTTGTTGATGGACTTTTTAAAGCCAATGTTGCAGTGGTTGATAAAAAGTCCGTGTATTTGTACCCAAAGCTAATAAAAGGAAAATCTTCTGTTTATTTGCTTGAGTCTCCTATTCTGTGGCATGCTAGATTAGGGCATGTAAATTACAAGTCTTTGAAAAACTTGTCTAATCTGGGATATATTCCTAAACTCAACTTGGAAGAAATTCGCAAGTGTGAGGTTTGTATTGAGGCCAAGTTGGCTAAAAATTCATTTCACTCAATAGATCGAAATACAGAACCTTTAGGGTTAATTCATAGCGATCTATGTGACTTGAAGTTTATGCCAACTAGAGGCGGTAAAAAGTATTTCATTACTTTTATCGATGACTGTACAAGATACTGTTATGTGTATCTTTTGAACAGTAAGGATGAGGCAATAAATATGTTTACAACATATAAAGCCGAAGTTGAGAATCAACTCAACAAGAAAATCAAGATTCTAAAATCCGATAGAGGCGGAGAATATGAATCAAATGATTTTAGTGAGTTATGTGCTAGTTTTGGTATAATACATCAAACTACAGCACCATACACTCCTCAGCAGAATGGAATTGCTGAACGGAAGAACAGAACTTTGAAGGAGATGGTTAACTCCATGCTCGTAAATTCTGGAGCTCCGCAGAACTTGTGGGGGGAAGCTCTATTAACTGCAAATCATATTCTAAATAGAGTACCCCACAAGAAACTTGGTCTTATACCATTCGAGTTATGGCATGGAAGGACACCTTCCTACCATTACCTCAAAATGTGGGGGTGCCTTGCAAAGGTGCTGGCACCATTACCCAAAAAGACTAAGTTGGGAGCAAAAACTATAGACTGCATATTCATAGGCTATGCCTTGAATAGTAGTGCCTATAGGTTTCTGGTTCATAAATCAGAAATACCAGATATTCATGTAAACATGATTATCGAATCTCGAGATGCTGTGTTCTTTGAAGACATCTTTCCGTACAAACGGGAAGCAGATAAGACTTCTGGGAAAAGAACACACGAGATGGCGTTCAGGGACGAAAGCCCCGAGGAACCGAATGTTAATGCGGAAATTGAACCAAGAAGAAGTCAGAGATCTAGAATCTCAAAATCTTTTGGTCCAGATTTCATAGCATACGCTATTGAGAGCGAGCCTCAAACATTTAAAGAGGCTATGTCAAACCCAGAAGCACAAATGTGGAAAGAAGCTATAAATAGCGAAATAGAATCCATACTAAGTAATCATACTTGGGAATTGGTAAACTTGCCTCCTGGAAGTAAACCAATTGGGTGTAAGTGGATTTTCAAACGAAAATTAAAACCCGATGGATCTATCGATAAGTACAAGGCTAGATTAGTAGCCAAGGGTTATCGGCAAAAAGAAGGACTTGACTACTTCGATACATATTCACCAGTAACAAGAATAACGTCCATTCGGATGTTGATTGCGATTGCAGTATTGCACAACTTAGATATCCATCAAATGGATGTCAAGACTGCATTCTTAAATGGTGAATTAAATGAAGAAATATATATGGAGCAACCAGAAGGATTTAAAGTCAAGGGCCAAGAACACAAGGTGTGTAAATTGGTAAAATCCTTATACGGTTTAAAGCAGGCTCCAAAACAATGGCATGAGAAATTTGATAGTGTCATGATCAAAGATGGATTCACTATAAATGAATGCGATAAGTGTGTTTACACTAAAACAGTTGGAGATGCATGTATCATTGTTTGTCTTTATGTAGACGACATGTTGATACTTGGGACTAATATTGAGATTATTAAGTCCACTAAAAGAATGTTATCTAACTGTTTTGATATGAAGGATCTGGGGGTTGCTGATGTAATTTTAGGAATTAAAATTACTAGAACACCAGATGGAATCAGTCTATCTCAATCTCACTACGTGGATAAGATGATAGAAAGATTCAAGGATCATGGGATAAAAGAGAATACAAATTCTTTTTCTCCCACACATCCACCTTCATAAGAATACAGGAACTGGAATACGCCAGTTGGAGTATTCTCAGATTATCGGAAGTCTAATGTATTTAATGAATTGTACTAGACCCGATATTGCTTACGCTGTAAGCAAGTTGAGTAGATATACTAGTAATCCTAGTGATCTACACTGGACCGCTCTACTACGAGTATTAGGTTACGTATCACATACCAAGGAATATGCCTTGAGATATGGAAAGTATCCTCCTGTACTGGAAGGATACAGTGATGCTAATTGGATTGCAGATTCTGAGGAATCAAAATCAACTAGCGGATACGTATTTACTCTAGCAGGAGCAGCGGTATCTTGGAAATCTTCTAAGCAAACATGTATTGCTCGTTCCACTATGGAATCGGAATTCATAGCCTTAGATAAGGCTGGAGAAGAAGCAGAATGGCTTCGACAATTCTTAGAAGATATACCGTTATGGCAAAAGCCAGTGCCCGCTATATGTATACACTGCGACAATCAAGCAGCTATATCTAGGGCACAAAATGTGATATACAACGGTAAGTCTAGACATATTCGTCGTAGACATAATACCGTGAAGCAGTTGCTCTCAAATGGAATTATCTTTGTATCGTCAAAGGATAATTTAGCGGATCCGCTTACTAAAGGTTTAAGTGGAGAGCGTATAAACTGCGCATCGAGGGGAATGGGTCTAAAAGCCTAACCTTACCGAGTCAGCTTAATGGAAACCTCACTTAGCGACTGGAGATCCCACGGACTAAGTTCAAGAGGAAAAACTAGTTATGATTGACTCAGCAAGTAAGCACTTGGGAGCTTGACTCCAATCCATTCCTAAGGTGCACATAAGTGCTTTTCTACAAGTGGATTAAGGATAAGCTTAACGCTTTAATGATGCCTATATCTTGTTACTATACAAGTGGAGTAGAGTAGACTACTCTTCATAGGTCCATCACCTATGTGAGTATAGAGTTGGGTCGGCTCTTTGGGAATCTCTATGGAGGCTGTTATTCCCTAAAGATACTCTCTGAAACCAAGAATGTCCAGGGCCAAAACGGACACAACAGAGAACCAAAGTTGATTTGGAAAGTCACTGTGTGAAGCTTGTTGACTTGGCTTACACTAACGGCTAACAGTTCAAGACCTAGTTCACTGATTAGCCAGTAAGTCCGATAAAGCTTTCACTATGGAAGGTTCAAGACCTAGTTCACCTATCCTTATGCAGTTTCTTTTCTAAAGTACCTTACACAATAGAGTCAGTCTCTTTGTGTGTCATTTCCTTGAATTCTTCATTCATTGTGGGGGATTGTTGGAATTGAAGAAAATAAAGCTGAATCTTCGAGATGAATTATGGCGAGATCCGTTGATCAAATCAACCGGATGATGGTTGGAGTGTGTTCTCCTTCCATTTGTGATGAACGTGGTATATTTACATGTTCAATTCCGACTTCGAATGAATGAGATATTCAAGTCCAAAGATTGCCTAATTCAAAGCCAAAAGGGACTAAATTTAGCTACAAGCATTTAGTCCCACATTGGCCATGTGATGGAAGTATATGGGGTATAAATAGAGAAAAAATGAGACCAAAGGGTGTGCCCTTTGGGTACTTGGAGTTTTCGCGCGCGAATTGGAGGGAACTATACACGTACATGCGTACGTGCGCGCACGCGCGCCGCCGCTGGCGGCGGCGGCGGCGGCCGGCCGGCGCCGGCGCCGGCGCCGGTGCCGGTGCCGGGGCCGGGCCGGGCCGGGCTCGGGCTCGGGCTCGGGCTCGGGCTCGGGCCTGGGCCTGGTCCGTGGTCCGTGGTCCGTGGTCCGTGGTCCGTGGTCCGTGGTCCGTGGTCCTGGACCTGGACCATTCCCTACCTGGTTCTCCTTTTGAATCAGCCCGCGGAAGAGAAACTTCGAAACTCCAACGGGTGTCCGCCCGCGCGAACGGATCCGACCGTTCGCCAACCGCTGTCGGAAAACCGACAGAGCGGTTGGTCGGTTGCGACGGTTCTGTCCGAACCGTCGCAACTGTTGGGAATTGGCGGACGAGAATACCCCTCCGGAGCGCTATAAAAAGCGCCCCAGGGGTTCATTCTCAGACACACCAAATATCAGAGTCTTTCTCTCTTCTGAAAGAACTCTCTCTCTCTCTCTATAAGTTCTGACTCCGATCTGAACTGGGCTCCGGCGAAGTGCGACTCCTCGTCTTCCAGAGCGACTTCCAGAAGTGCGAAGTGGGAATCCACGACTTCCAGAAGTGACTTCCAACGAAGTGGGAATCCGCGACTTCCAAGTGAAGTGGGAATCCGAAGCTACTTCCTAAAGGAGATTCTGCCAAAATTCTTCAACCTTCCTACGTCCTCAACAGTGGGTGTTCCTCCAAAAGAGTAAGACAAATATTCATTTGAAATTTGTCGTTATAACCGCTGTTTTGCTAATCCTGTGTAGGTACTGGTTGACTACGGTTCGACCGTACGGTATTTGGTAGTGCTGTCCAAATACCGTGAAGAAGTGTTGTATCTTGGGAGACCAGCGTCCATTATCCCGTTAGCACCGGTGCGGGGGACGTAATTGTCTTAAGGAGATTCGCTGTAAGCGTACCTCACTTCAATTACTGTATAAGTGGACTAAGTCCTTTATACAGGGGATATACTTTATAGTATATCAAGATTGACTTAGATTCAGTCTAAGTGAAACTGTATAAGTGGATTAAATCCTTTATACAGGGGATATACTTTACAGTATATTGTGACTGACTTGGATTCAGTCTAATTGGTGCTTAAACCAAGGAAGGAAATTGAAAGGTGGTTCTTGAATTAAGGAACGTTCTTTGAACGGAAAACCTCCCACCTGATATTTGCCGACCTGGCCAATTAGATTGTTGATATCTCAGTGATCTTGATAAGTTGTCAGATTGATTCTTGTTAAGCAGAATACCCAACAAATATTCCTTGCTCAAAGCTTTTTTCTTTTTTTCTTTTTTTCCTTTTTTCTTTTTTTGATGTAGGATGAAGCAACTCCAGCCATAAAAAGGTTACTATACATTTTATTATTAGGTATAAGTTTATGTCTTTTAAAGCTAGATACATGCTTAAGGAAATATTCATAATAAAAAAGGATCTAAGGTACTTAATTAAAGGATGAGAAAATTATATCTTGTGTACAAGCCATCATATTTAAGAACCAATGAGTGACAACCACCAAACCCATCCTCTAAATTATTCTTCATTCTTCGAATTCTACAATGGGGATATAGAGGGACAAAGGCAAGTATCAACTAACCCTAGAATCCGAATCTTTTCTTTGTTCTTTTAGGCATTAAGAAAATTAATCACGCTATATTCCCTTCTATCCCTTGTTCAACTTTGAAAAGCAGTCATCATAAAGAAACAAAGGGATGTCTCAACTTGATCTTAGGCTGATGATTGAAATTTATGTTTTATAATTTGGGAATAATATCTGCACTTTGCAATGAATTTTAATAGCGTGCGTGTACATGAGGTATCTGTACCTCAGCACCAGCTGGCACTGCGACCTGGTCTCAATCCTAAAAAGTTCATATAATCTCAGTCTAATTAGCATTGTGATCATAGCAGTAGTCCATGCAAAACATTGCGATCATGATAGCAGTCCTCACAAAACAATACTGCAACCATGGTAACAGTTCTCACAAAAACATTGCATGAGCAAAAAATATTTAAAATACTTGATTTTTTGGTTCATAGATACTTAAAATAATATAGATCAACTTTAATGAAATGGATCTTGCATTCAGATGATGTATGGTTGTATTTGAGTGGGAAGGATTTGGTCCCGAATCCTTCTGGAACTGCACAAGTCTCTCTCTCTCTCTCTCTCTCACATATGTGTGTGTGGAGAAAATATACTCCTAATAGGTCTCCTTAGATTAGAGATGGTCTAAAATCTCACCATGAAGCATCTCTAAAGATGACCCACTCCATTCATTTTGATCTACATATCTTAAAATGATTGTGTATAAAAAATTATGTACTTTTGATACTTTTTATTCATGCATCAAATTGTTGCAAGGTGAACGGTTTTCAACAATAGAATAAATGACACCCTTTGATCGATAGATAAAAAGTATCAAAGTTGCAAGATTTTCTATAAAAGCATTTTAGGACATGAAAATCATAATAAATGGAGTGGATTATTCATCAGAATAGTACATAATAAGTTTTAGACCGCCTCTAATTTAAAGAGACCTAATAGGAGCACTTGACCCTATATATACATACATATTACATAAATTATTTGGAGTATAGTAGCATTTTCTACCACAATACTATGGATACAAAAATATGTAATATCACAGACTTGGACTTCAAAATAATCCAACCCTTGTCCACTAATACAGTGACCATCCCTCTTACCCACGCTGCGAAGGAAGCACGCCCTCAATTTTTTTAACCCGCCACGTGCAACAAATGGTGGGTCCCGGGCAACAGGCAAGGGTCACCTCAGACCCCTTTAAACAAGTCCCCTTGTGGGGTCCACTTCTTCCGGTCGCTTTAGGAGCTCCCCATCGCGTCAAATGGAGCTATCCCTTAAGATCTGCGGATTACAACATGCTGGGACTCCAACACTACCTAACTTCGTCAGGAATCAAACAGAACGAGATTCGCGTCCCACAGACCCCATATACGACCCCTCTAGATTCGTGCCACGTCAGCTGTGCCCGCTAATGCCACCACTGGATCCCAGATAAAAAGTCAGCTTAAACAAGTGGAGTATTCAAGAGGGTCAATTCAACAGTAACAGTTACATTCGCCCCAAAGAATCTCGCAGTTATTTTGCAGGCCCCACACCTCTCTGTTGTTCGGGGGTCACGTGCGGCGCGATCCGCGCCACTGCCTCGCACGTGCAGATCCCATCAACCGTCAGAACAGAAACGAACGGCTCTTACTCACCCCACGCGTCGAGCCGTTCACAGGCTGGCCGTCACATCGCAGGTAAATGCTTCTCCAAGTACCGTAAAGGCCCTCGCGATGCCCGGCGGGCCCCAGCTATATTCATCAGATTCAAACCGAATATGGACCGTCGATTTTGTACGGCGAAATCCAACCGTTCGTTCTAGCTGTGCCGGTAGGAGCCGAAGTTGGTTTCGCCGAGTGCCACGTGGAAGCTCGCTGCGTTCCATGACACATTCTCCATTGCCGCGCGCCAGGTAAAGATTAGTCTGCGGTAACCTCACTGCAAGGTGACCGCATCTCGGCTCAAGTTATATCACCTCACTGCTTCAGCGTTTGATCTTTCTCTGTCTCTCTCTCTCCCCCCCCCCCCCTCTCCCGGCGTTCTCTCTCTCTCTCTCGCGTCGCTCTTCTGTATCCGCGCCGCTCTCTCTCTCTCTCGTCAAAGAAAATAGGAGGGAAAGAAAAAACCTAATTTTTCTCGTTCCTCTCTATGTTTCATTCTTGGTAAACCCTAAACCCGAGAAGTTAGATTTGATTCTTAATTTCTCTCTGATTTCAATTTAAAATGTAGCTGACTCTTGCAGGCAATTTGAGATCGAGGAGGAATTCGTCGACACTTTCTCGATCCTGAGCTCGCGATGGAGAAATCTCGAAGGTATAGAATAGGCTATGCCCTCGCGCCAAAGAAGAAGAACAGCTTCATCCAGCCTTCGCTCGTGAATCTGTCTCGCGATAGAGGAATCGATCTGGTTTCAATTGATCCCTCTCTCCCTCTCTTGAAGCAAGGCCCCTTTGATTGCGTGCTTCACAAGCTCTATGGGGCTGATTGGAAGGATCAGCTGCAAGAGTTCGCCGCCAAGAACCCTAATGTCCCCATCATCGACCGCCCCAATGCCATCGAGCGCCTCCACAACCGGATCTCGATGCTTCAGGTCGTATCCGAGCTCCAGATCCCTCAAGATGAGGATACCTTTGGGATCCCCAGCCAGATCGTGGTCTACGATTCCATCGCTCTTTCGGACTCGAGTGCTGTTGATGCCCTAAGATTTCCGGTGATTGCGAAGCCTTTGGTGGCCGATGGGAGCGCTAAGTCTCACAAGATGTCGCTTGTTTACCACCGTGCTGGGCTTTTGAAGCTGAAGCCCCCTCTCGTGCTTCAAGAATTTGTGAATCATGGAGGGGTTATCTTTAAGGTGTATGTTGTTGGGGACCATGTGAAGTGTGTGAGGAGAAAATCCCTTCCGGATGTTTCCGAGGAGAAGCTGGAGAGCACTGAGGGGTCAATAACATTTTCGCAGGTGTCGAACATCTCGACCCAGGATCAAAAGGAGGAGCAGTACTATGAACATTTGGAGGAGGCTGAGATGCCGCCCCTAAGATTTGTAACGGAAATTGCGAGAGGGTTGAGGAAGGTAATGGGCTTACATCTGTTCAACTTTGATATGATAAGAGATGTGAAAGTTGGGAACCATTACTTTGTAATTGACATTAATTACTTTCCTGGGTACGCCAAAATGCCATCCTATGAAACTGTGTTGACGGATTTCTTTTGGAATATTGTCCAAAAGGAAAACGAGCAGGATAGGTTGGAATTGGATTCGGAGATTGATGATGATAACAATGGTGAAAGTGACAATGGAGGGAGAGTTCCGAGCACCAATAACTGCAATGAAGGGAAGGTTCTGAGCGCCAATAACTGCAACTCAGAGGAGTAACTGAGGGAAAAGTGCTGAAGTTCTTGTAGTTATCAAGCTCCAGAAAGGTACTCTTTGCACTCTTCTGCAAATCTGTGATGATGACGGTAACACATCTGCGTGCTGTGTCGTGTTGTCGTATGTGGCTGAGTAAGTCAGCTGCACACGATGTTCTCATGCAGACATTGTAAATTCTTCCTTTTGTGCTGACAATAGGTAGTTCTTTCTATTTTTTGAATACTTAGATTTTTTAGGAAGTAGGGAGGACAGCCTGTGGTGTATGTTTGAAAGTTGTTTAGTTCAATGTTTATGGTTTGTTTTATTTTCTCTTAACATGACATCTTTTTTAGTTGATCTTGTTGCTGCTTCTTTGGCATTATTATTTTTTTCTCTTGTCATGTTGAAAACTAGAAAAATAAAGTGAGTTACAATCTTTATCACTTTCTTGTTATTATTTTGGATATTGTTGTTCTCATATCTGGTAGAGATTTTGGAAAGCATTTATCTAGACGTCTTTGGCAATAAATGTTATGTTCATTTGGTAACTATAGTTGTTTATTTCTAGTGAAGTGACCAAAGAGAGAGCTTTTTCCTTTTGGGTTGTGCCTATAGTTTTCTGTCAACAAATCCATCCTGTCCATGTCATATTTGTGTTCCTCTTTGGCATGTCAAATTGATTTCAAGCCCCTATTTGTTCTTGATTATCATATTTGCAGTGGTCAAAATTATGAACCCCTGCGATATTGCAACACTTGGTAAGTCTCGCAAATCATGGGATCACAGACCCAGTCTCATCCAATTGAACTCACTCGACCACCTGGCTGCCAAAGCAGTTACAACCACTAGGCACGTGGGGGCTACACTGGACCTCAATTTTTGCCAGCTAGTACGTCCCCAACAAGCACGCGCTACTCAAACCAATTACAGCTGGGGCGTTACATGTAGTTACGATCATGGGCAGATCTAGAGGCAAAAATCTCAGAGCCCACGACTCAGCTCGCTATCCTTCAGCTATAAAAGCCGATCTCTTTCTCCTTGGCAAGGGATCGATCCTTAGGGAATTAAATCTGTAGTAGAGTGCTGAGTCCTGCTTGTAATCTCTGATTTAGTGAAATCTCTCCTTTCACTGTGTTTTTTCTCTGCAGGTTTTTCATATAAATTTTCTGGTATTTGCGTTCTACTTTCCTGTCGAGACTCGGCTCCTCGCTGAAGGTCAATTTCTCCAGATGCTCTTTAGTCTCCAGAACAATTGGACGAGCAGCAGGTGGAGGCGATCCGTGAACGTGAGAGGGCTGCCCTAGAGAGAGACCCGAACGTCCACGCAAGAATTAGCTCCTCACTCAGATTGAGATTCTCCAGATATCGCAGTCCTTCGGGAATCTCGGGGAGGGTTCCCAGACTCCCACGTCACCACCTCTGCCGACGGGGGTCGCTCGCACCGAGAGTAAGCGAAGGTGCGACAGTTCACTCTCTTCGAGTGGCAGCCAGTGCTTTGAGAACTCTAGGTCGCGCAAAGCCCTGAAGACTCCCCGTGTGGACATAGAGGAAATTGTTTAGAAGCAAGTTGAGAAGGTTAGTCAACTTTTCTAGAAGGAGATGAAGCTTTATGGGTTGAGCATTCTCAACTCTCTGCTCTCCGAGGAGATCACTTCTCACCGCTTCCTTAAAAGTTATGCTGAGCTTCGAATGCTTCTCGGGAGCAACCGACCCCATTTAGCACCTCTGTCAATACCAAAACAAGATGGCGGTCCACTCTCATGACGATCAGCTCAGTCGGGTGTCCCCGTCCAATCTCAAGCGTGTTGCCTATGACCGGTTCTATTCGCTCCTGGGACAATCTTTCCAGAGCTTTGAGGAGGTGAAGCAAGCCTTGTACCACCAGTACGCTTCCCGACGGGGAGCTAAAGAAGAACAGTCACCTCACTATTAAGATGAAGCCTGGGGAGAGCCTCAGGCATTATGTCGTTTATTTCTAGAGTCAAATGGCTTTAGTGTCCGCGGCCACGGCCGCCACCGCGTTCATTAGTGGATGCAAGTCATCCACTCCTACAAACATCTGGTGAAACATGAGGTCACCAAGATGAGGGACATCCTCGCCCGCGCCCAGAAATACATCCAAATTAGGATGCTACCTGGAATTCTACCATCGCTCCTCCAGGCGAGGAGGCGAAGTGGAGAAATAGAAGGCGCAGCCTAGTCCTTCGAAGAAGACTTCGAGTCGGGCAGTCAGAGCTATCAATAAGCCCGCTCGAAAACTCGCCAAGGTCCATAGGGATGAAGTCGACTTCACTCCTTTCAAAATCCCTGTGGACTAGGTGTACAACACTATCATGGGCCAGGAGATCATTAGACACTCGAGGCCGTCTAACCCGAAGGGACTTGGAGCTGGGGAGTACTGCGCTTTCCACGACCATATGGGCTATCGTATTGTGGATTGTTGTTCTCTCCGGAGACAACTCCAAGAATTGATAAATGGGGGTTATCTCTAGGAATTTATCTTCAACCCCAGGCAGCCTTCAGAGACCAGCGTGAAGAAGGGACCACCGAGGTCTTGCAGCCAGAGAGTCGGGCCATCCATTATCGGGAAATTGACGCCATCTCTGGCTCCTGATCGAAGGTGCCACCTCCCGGGAAAGGGCCATATACATCAGTGAGGCCCACAGAAGCAAGTATCCCCACGGTGCTGTCTGACCCACCATTGGCTCCCAGCAAACAATATCGTTCTTGGACCCTGATGCATCTAATACACCTCACGCACAACGATGCTTTGATTGTCACTATGCTCATCGGCAACTGCTGAGTGTCTAAGATTCTGGTCGATGGAGGAAGCTTCATCAACATCCTATACGAGCGCCATTGACATGATGGGGCAAAAAATCGCTCGGGCCATGATCAGTCCTCAAACCCAATCTCTATCTGTACGTGTTTGACGAGAACGAGACACGCTCTCTGAGTACAATTTTGCTCCCAGTTCGTGCGAATCCCTACAACGTCATCACGGAGTTCCACGTGGTGGACGTGGAGTCTTCCCACATCGCGATACTCGAAAGACCCTGGCTCCACATGATGAAGGTCGTACCATCTACCTATCACTAACTGGTGCGCTACCTGCGCCTACTAGGACGATCGATGTTAGAGGAGATCAGGTCGCGACCGTGAGCATCTCCGCTGTCACCCAGAAGAGATCAGGCCGGAAGCCGAAGACTGCGAGGGCAGTTCTCAAGGAGAGCCTCTCTGAGAGAGAAGCTGAAGCTGATTGCTAATGAGTAGCAATCACAATGCGGCGGAAGTCCAGACTCCGACTCTTCGTCTTAGTTAGATGATCCCAGTCACAAATCAGAGGAGGCTGAGATGTACCATGTAGCCCCCGTTCACCCAGAGCGGATTCTCCGGATTGGTATGAAGCTTTCTGCTTGAAAGAAGGGCCAACTCATGAAATTCCTGTCTGAGAATCTTGACGTGTTCGCATGGTTCTCGATAGAATGATATGCCCGAGGTGGAACTTTTCATCATCTGTCACAAGCTATCCATCCTCCCCGTGGCTAAATTAGTGAAGCAGAAGCCACAGAAGATGAATGCAGAATGTTTCCAAGCCCTGAATGATGAAGTTGACTGGCTCCTCAAGGCTGACTTTATCTGAAAGACACTTTATCCAGACTGGCTCGCCAATCTAGTTTCGGTGAATAATGGAAAGTGGAGTCTGCATCGACTTCATTGACTTGAACATAGCTTGCCTCAAAGACAGCTTCCCGCTGCCCAATATAGATCAAATTGGTCTACGCGACAACGACCCACGAACTCTTCAGGTTCATGGATGTCTGCGCGGGGTACAACCAAATCAAGATATATCCAACAGATGAAGACAAAACTTTCACCACTGGTCGTGTCATCTACTGCTACAAAGTCATGCCATTCGACTTGAAAAATGCCGGAGCTACTTTCTGATGGATGGTAAATGAAATATTCAAGGAGCTAATCAGGAATACAATGGAGGTGTATGTTGATGACATGCTTGTGAAGAGTCTCGAACGCTCCGACCACATGAAGCACTTGGAGGAAGCGTTCGCTCTCCTTCGGATGTTCAGTGTGAAGCTCAACCCCGAGAAGTGCACCTTCGGGTAGCTTCTGGCCAATTCCTTGGGTATCTGGTCACTCAGCGGGGAGGCAAATCCCGACCATGTATTCGCCATACTGGAGATGAAGTTTCCGACCAATGTCAAGGAAGTCCAGATCCTCAATGGTCGCCTCGCCGCCCTAACTGCTTCCTCAACATATCAACTTATAGGTGCAAACCCTTCTTTCTCACCATCAAGAAGAACGGAGTTACTTCTGTTGGAATGATCAGGGTGAGGCAGCATTCCAAAGCTTGAAAGCTTATCTGGTAGCTCCCCCACTTCTCTCCAAGCCCCTTCTCAGCGAAACATTGTTCCTTTACTTTGCAGTCTCTGACACCGCAGTGAGTGTAACTTTGGTTCGGGAAGACATGGGCATCCAAAAGCCTGTCTATTATATCAGCAAAGCTTTAATCGGCGCTCAAACAAGATACACGAGGATTGAAAAGCTAGTGTTCGCTCTCTTCTTCACAACAAGGAAGTTGAAGCACTACTTCCAATCCTTCCCCATCGTCGTGCTGATAGAGTACCCACTGAGGATCATCGTGGAGAAACTCGAGGCCAACGGTAGAATTGCGAAGTGGGTTACAAAGATCAGACCACCCGGAGTCATCTTCGAGCCGAGAACAACAATCAAAAGACAGATCCTGGCAGACTTCATTGCCGAGTTCACTACAGGACCCCCACCACGGACAACTCCTTGAAGGGTGGATCTTGAACGTGGAAAGGGCATCAAATGGCATGGGAGTTAGGGTAGTCCACACTACTCCCGATGGATCTATAGTCGAGCAGTCTTACACTCTTGTATTCCGAGCCACCACCAACGAGGCCAAATATGAAGTAGTCATTACAGGCCTCAAGATGGCGACTACCGTCGGAGTCGCAAAGCTAGAAGTTCGCTGTGATTCGCTACTCATAGTGAGTCAAATCAATGGAGAATACACAGTCAAAGATGATTGGATGACCGCTACTTGAAAATTGTCTTGACTTGGAAAGGAAAATTCTCCTATTACGACTTCAAACAGATCTCCAGATCTGAGAACAGTCACGCAGACTCCCTGGCCACACTAGCCTCGGCCGTCGACTTTCAATTTTTAGACGCGAGATCCATTTTGAACACATCTCATAGCTGAGCATTCACAAGCCTAATAGGAAGTCTTGCTTATCGATTCTTATCCGCGGTAGAGGGACCCCATCATGTCTTTTCTTCAAGAGTGGACGCTTCCTGAGGACCTGAGGACAAGGCCGAAGCTCAGAAGCTGCAACATCTTGCTACCAGGTATATTACTTCTAGAGGGACTCCTATACAAGAAGTCATACACCAGGCTACACCCCGACCCATACTTAAGGTGCCTCGGGCTGGAGGAAGACACGAGTATGATGCAGGAGATCCATGATGATGACTGTGAAAACCACATGGGAGGTCGATCTCGTTTACAAAGCCATCAACCAAGGATACTACTGGCCTAAAATGTTCGATGACACCAAAGAGTATGTGAAGAGATACCTGCAATGTCAGAGGTTCGCCTCATTTTCAAACAGACCCAACACGGACCTCCACACTCTGCGGAGTCCTTGGCCCTTCATGCAGTGGGGGCTTGATGTAGTGGGTCCTCTTCCCCATGCACAACTGCAGTTCAGATTCCTGCTGGTCGCCACAGACTACTTCACTAAGTAGGTGGAAGCAGTGCCTCTCTCAGACAACACATGGCAGCAAATTGTCAAATTCCGCTGGCAAAACGTTGTATGCCGCTTCGGGCTTCCTTGTACCATTATCTCCAATAGCGGGACCAACTTCTCAAGTAGGTAAGTTGCAAGCTTCTATTCTAAGTACAAAATCACCCACCGATTCTCCACCCTCTCCTATATCCACAAGGCAACAACCAGACTGAGATCAGCAACCACACTATCCTCGACATCTTGTGCAAGAGTTTTGATAAAGTGAAAGGCAAGTGATGTAAAACAGGATCGCAATCACCTTCGAATACAAATAAAAAGGAAAACTAGGGTTTTACAAGAAATCAAATGAAAAAAGAGAGATTAGGGTTAGAGAAAGAACCGGATAACTTTGGGCTTCGCACCCCTTACGCGGGCTTCGCACCCTTTGCACCACGGGCTTCACACCCCAATCTCAAGAACCCAAGAGCTCTGAAATTTTAACTGGAAAAGTTTTATTTAATCATCGTCTGTTTATTCATTGAGTTGAGCCTCTTTATATAGGCTCTTACAAAGTGAACTTTCCCATCACAACCGATGTGGGACTAAGTTTTATAATAAAAGAAAAGGCTAAACTTAAAAATAGACTAAGGCATAAAAAGATAATTAGTACTGGTGTGATGTCCCCATCATTTCCCTCGGGGTGGGAGAGAGTCGACCCTGTCGAGTGAGGACACCTCTCATGAAGCATCTCAATCGGGCCATGGTGGTGGCCGTGACAGTGGCACTAATGCATCACATCGAGACCAAGGTGGTGGAGGTGGAATTGGTCTCCGTATCGGAGCGATAAAAGATAACAGCTTGATCAAGACACCAATAGCAGACTGAGGCACGTCATCCATGATGAAAACTGAACAGATTGCACTTTGCACCATAAGTACCCTAATCATTTGTGAGCCTGGCTCCTGTAGACATATCTGCAATGGGTCGTACACCTCAGGCGATCTCAAAAAAAGTGATACACTCATAGCTGCCAACGGTGGTACTAGCTTCAAAGTAGGCTCCACTAGAACATCTACAAGGGTCTTAACAGGGAGACCTTCAACTTCCATAGGCTGTGGGGAAACCTCTTTTTGCTGTGACACCAACTCAGCAAAAACTTCTGGTCTTGGCTCTGGCTTATCATCAACTTCTGGCTTTGGCTCTAGATTGTCATCAATTTCTGGCTCTGATTCTGGATTGTCAACAGCCTTTATCGCCTTGCTTTCTAGCATCTTAACCATGCCAGCGAGGATCTTACATTCAGCAATCAAATCGCTGAATTGTGGCCCCTCGAGGTGTGGAGCATACCGGGCATGAAGAAGTTCTTGTAGGATAAGCCAATCTCGACAGTCGATATGATTGTCTTCCTACCACCAATAAGCTTCTCCAGCTAACTTCATTTGGGCATAACGACACTTCTGCGCAGGTGTCAAGGAGAAATACCTGAAGAAATTCTCAAGATGGTTTTCCCACTTTTCATACCCATCTTGATCATAAAAACCTTGAAAATACGGGAGAGCTGCATACATGTCCCTTTCAACCTCTTTTTCATCCCCATCAGTATAAATGTATTTGCCACAAAAGTAAAATCCCATGAATAAAACTCAATGCATAAAGATCCCAATAAATCGGTAGCTCGAATTGGACTCAAATTGGGCTGAAGATGTGTCAGAACACTGATTCTCTGCTGCTGGGACAGTACTGGTGCCAAATACGAGCTCGTGGAGGTCAGATCTGTTGCTCAAGTGCTATGATATCTTTGTAATGGCTTCGGGGCTCAGTCACGAACCCAACGCTTTGAACAGAACTCAAAACGGATTCCGAACGGGCGAGAAACAGACTCTGGACTGGTTGGGGTGGGAGATGGGCGGTTGCTGTTCACTGTGAACAGTAACCGGGTGAACAGTAATTACTGTTCACGGTGAACAGTAACTTTTTTTAAAATTCCTCTTTTTTTCCCTCTTTTTCTTTTCTGTTCTGTTTTTTCCCTTCTGTTTTTCTGTTTTTTTTCTGTTTTCTGTTTTTTTTTCAGTTTTCTGTTTTTTTCTGTTTTTCTGTTTTTCTGTCTGTTTTTTTCTGTTTTTTTACTTCTTTTTTTTTTTTTTTTGCAAAGTAGATCTAAATAGATCTAAATCTAGATTTAGATCTAGATCTAACAATAATCAAATTTTTTTGCAAAGTAGATCTAGATCTAGAGATCCAGATCTAGATTTAGGATTTGGGGACGAGAAGAAATTCGAAGGGGATTGGCACCAAAGCTCTGATACCAAATTGATGTAAAACAGGATCGCAATCACCTTCGAATACAAATAAAAAGGAAAACTAGGGTTTTACGAGAAATCAAATGAAAAAAGAGTGATTAGGGTTGGAGAAAGAACCGGATAACTTTGGGCTTCGCACCCCTTACGCGTGCTTCGCACCCCTTGCACCACGGGCTTCACACCCCAATCTCAAGAACCCAAGAGCTCTGAAATTTTAACTGGAAAAGTTTTATTTAATCATCGTCTGTTTATTCATTGAGTTGAGCCTCTTTATATAGGCTCTTACAAAGTGAACTTCCCCATCACAACCGATGTGGGACTAAGTTTTATAATAAAAGAAAAGGCTAAACTTAAAAATAGACTAAGGCATAAAAAGATAATTAGTACTGGTGTGATGTCCCCATCAGCAAGTAGGTGGAGGAACTCCCCGGGATGCTGTGGTGGGTGTACATGACTACCAAGCGCATCCCAACGGGTGAGACTCTGTTCTCATTGGCTCATGGAATGGAGGGCATCATTCCTGTTGACATCTGCATACTCATAATCCGCACAGGGAAATTGATCGGGACGAGAACGCTATCCAACTCTGTGTTGCCCAAGATCAATCAAAGGAAAGACGACGAGAGGCTCAGATACGTATTGTTGCTTACCAACAGCAAATCAAGTCCGCCTACTGCGTGAAAGTGAAGCCTCGTGAATTTTGAGTTGGTGACCTAGTTCTAAAGCGAGTCATTCAAAGCACCAAGGAGAGAAATGCGGGGAAGCTCGGACCAAACTGGAGGGCTCATACCTTGTGGTGGCCAAAAGAGGCAACGACTCGTACACTTTGGTTGATCAAGAAGGGAAAACACGTGGGAAACAATCGAACTCCTTTCATTTGAAGCGTTTTTACGTGTAACACTCACGTACATTTAATGAAAAAGTGCGCATGGTGTTCCAATCTTCTCAACAATGCTGAGTGTCTCAACTAGCCTATATCAGGCTCTTGTCTTGACGACTACCTCTACTCGGAGAACCGCCTACATTGGGCTCTCACCCTGACAACATCTTGAGTATCTCAAATGGCCTATAATAACGGGTTTTCACCCTGACGGTTACACAGAAAATAGCCTATATCGGGCCTTTGCCCTGGTGGCTATCCCCTCTCAGGGAATCTGCTGAAAGACGGAGATTCGCTTAACAGCATATATCGGGCTCTCGCCCTGATGACTACATGGGGAATAGACTATATCGGGCCCTCGCTTTGACGACTACTCTTACTCGAAGAACCGCCTACATTGGGCCTTCGCCCTGACGACATCTCAAGTATCTCATACGGCCTATAGCAGGTTCTCACCCTAACGGTTACACAGAGAACAGCCTATATCGGGCACTCGCCCTGATGGCATCTTGAGTATCTCAAATGGTTTATAGCGGGTTCTCATTTTGACGGCTACATGAGGAACAACATATATTAGGCTCTTGTCCTGGCGGCTACCCCATCTCGATGAATCTCATGAAGGACAGATTCACCGAACAGCCTATAGCGGGGCCTCGTCCTGACTGTTAGACAGAGAACAACTTATATTGGGCCCTTGTCCTGACGGCTGCCCCTACTCGGAGAACCGCCTACATTGGGCACTCGCCTTGACGGCATCTCGAGTATCTCAAACAGCCTATAGCGGGTTCTTAACTTGACGGCTATACGGGGAACAACCTATATAGGGCCTAGACGGCTACCCCTACTCAGAGAAACGCCTATATTGGGCTCTCGCCATGACGACATTTCTAGTATCTCAAACTGGCTATAACGAGTTCTCACTCTGATGGCTACACGCGGAACCTATATCGGGTCCTCGTCTTGGCGGCTATCTCGGAGAATCTCTTGAAAGATAGATTCGCCCAACAGTTTATAGCGGCCCTCGCCCTGATGGCTACCCCTACTTAGTGAACCACTTACATTGGGCCCTCGCCTTGAAGACATCTCGAGTATCTCAATCGGCCTATAGCGAGTTCTCATCCTAACGGCTACACGAGGAACAACCGACATCAGGCCTTTGCCTTTGCGGCTACCCCCTCTCGGAGAAGCTCCTGAAAGAGATTCGCCCAATAGCCTATAGCAGGCCCTCGTCCCGACGGTTACATGGGGAACAACCTTTAGTGGGCCCTCACCTTGTCAGCTACCCCTACTCGGAGAACCATCTACATTGGGCTCTCGTCCTGACATCTCAAGTATTTCAAGCGCCCTATAGTGGGTTCTCACTCCAACGGCTACTCAGGGAATAACTTATAGCGGGCTTTCGCCCTGAGAGCTATCCCCTCTCGGAGAGTCTTCTGAAAGACAGAAACTCACCCAACGGCCTATAGCGGGTTCTCACCCTGACAGCCAAATTTACACGGAGACTTTTCTGAAAGACTGAAGCTCCCAGGGGAATCACTCCGAAGTCAATGTTTGCTCAATTCTGATGACGACTATTAAGAGTTGATTTACAAAGTTTCACAACTAGAAAACACAAGGTAACAGAGGTCGAACATATTATACACATCATCAAAAGTACATAATCACTTTTACCTGCGGGCCAGCCTGTTGGAGCGCTTCCGCTTGCGGTGCACAAGCATCGGATCGTGTTCTTCCTCTTCTTTGTCGGACTGTCCGGAAGGCTCCCGAGCAACCTTCTTTGCAGGCAGATCAGCCCGAGTCGGGCGCTTCTCACGCACCCAAGCCTCACTTTGAGGTCCCGCTCTGAAGGAGCGCTCACTCCGGACCACCCTTCACCATGATTGCGCCTTCCTGGGTCCTCGAGAAAGCTGGGGGAATGGGAGGCCGTTAGGATCCAACAACCAACTCCAATTGCGGTAACCAATGCCGATTTGGAGCAAGCGTTGGACCCTCTTCTAAATCTTCATCGTAACTGGGATCCCTTTGTGCAGGAGTCTCCCTTTGTTCCAAGCAGTTGGAAAGAGCGACAGTCCTTCTGCGCGACGGTCTTCCAAGTTTCGGAGACTCAAATGATGGTATCGCGCCACCTGTGGTCGTTGTTCTCTAAGTTGACGATCAGCTTATCAAGACTGCTCTGTGCCACGAAGGAGTGACTGCCCTCTTTGGTTCTTATCATATAGAGGGCGGAGAAGTCATCGATCCTGCAGGTATCAGGAATGAAGGTGTTGCAGAGGACCTAGAAGCCCAGGATGACATGCCAGCCCCTTGCCACCATCTGAGAAGGGGCCATTCGGTAATGGCGCAGAACATCGCGGACGAAATCCGTCAAGGAAAACTTCAGCCCCAAGGCCAATATCTGGGGGTAAGAGTATACGCCATCAGACTCGGGAACCTTTGTGTAATTGGTATCTGGAGGGCACCACTCCACTTTGACGATTGACTGCAGTCAGACGGCCCAGATACTCATCCACCTTCGACTGGTTGTGGGGATCTTTGGCGTGGGTTCGAAATCCATGGTCGTTCTGGTGCGGTGCTGAGCCCTCTTCCCTTTTATTTTGACTTCGGCCATTTAGAATAAAAGAGATGGTGGGTTCGGGGAAGATTTGGGGGTAAAGATTGAAGGCAAAAGAAAGAAGACGAGAGATTGCAGGACTCGAGTGATTTGGAGAATTAGGGATTTATGAAGAGACTCCCTCTTTTCCTTTTTGAATCCTTTGCTGATGTCATTGTGATGATGACTCTGAAAAAGGCGCTTACTTTTTCGCCTTTAATGGAAAATCTGGGCCGTTGCGCAAATCCCAACGACCTCAAACGGCGGCAACCAGCACATTCCCAAGCCAAGACAGCTCAGAGCATTAAATGCGCAGAGATACACAAAGATCCTCCTGCGACTCCCCGACTCTCTATCCTGTAGCGGCAAAATGAAAGGTTAGCTCGGGAAATAAATTTTTTGACTCTTTCTTCGTCTTATAGCGGCAACGGGAAGGTCCACTCGGGAAACTTAACCCATTCCCTCTTTCCTGACTACAAACAGCAGGGAGAGCCACTCAGGAAATTGGGTCCATTCTCTCCTTCCCGGCCAGGGGATTCAAGAAGAAGAGATGGATGGGGCATCTATAGTGGTCAAAATTATGACTCCCTGTGAGATTGTGACACCTGGCAAGTCTTGCAGATCATGGGATCACAGACTAAGTCTCATCCAATTAATCTCACCCGATCACTTGGTTGCCAGAGCTGTTACAACCACTAGGCACATGAAGGCTACGGATGCTAATCTGGACCTCAATCTTCGCAAGCCAGCACGTCCCCAGCAATCACGCACCACTCAAACCAATTACAGCTGGGCCATTACATGCAATTACAATCATGGACAGATCCAGAGGTGAAAATCTCGGAGCCCTCGACTCAGCTCGCTATCCTTCAGCTATAAAAGCCGATCTCTTCCTCCTTAGCGCGGGATTGAACCCTGAGAAATTGAATTTGTAATGGAGTGATGAGATCTCCTTGTAATCTCTCTGATTTAGTGGAATCTCTCTCCTTTCACCGTGATTTTTCCCCGTTGCGGGTTTTCCATGTAAATTTCTTGGTGTTTGCGTTTTTCAACTTTCCCGCGTATAAATTCAGTGTGATAAATTCCCCCGAGGAATTTAAACCTCTACAATATTCATGGAGAAATTTTCAACAAAAGAGCATCCTTCAAAATCCCATATATCTCATAAGAAGTTGACAGATTCATGGTTCACGGAATATGTAAAACTAGTATATATATGGTCTGGGTAATGAAAATAATTAAGCTAAGTAAAACTTCAGTTGGGGTCATGGTTCACAGTCGCGGTCTCGTCCGTCGACTCGGCGGGCACTGAGACGGATCGGTCTCGGCGACTCGGATCGCTCTCGGGCGATACGCGCAAAACGCTACATAGAAAGCTCAAAAAATTCTGAAAAAATCACGAAAAATCTTTAAAAAATGTGGACATCCACATACATGTATCATATGTGTAAAAATATCACTTAGCACACTAAACATAAAGCGAAAACATAAATACACACGTTGTTGGTAGAAGCATATCAAAATACATGCACAATATAGTAAATTGTACAAATTACATTCATAAATACATGCTAATGTAGTTATTTTCATATTGAATTGCGACGATCGGGCAGTGGCGGCGATCTCCAGATCTGAGCGAGAGAGCGGTAAGTTTTTTTTCTTTTTTTCTTTATACCCGTTCGTCACGGGTGAATATACGTTTCGGTCTAGAATCTGAGTCGACTCGGTCGACTCAGCCGAGTCACGACCGATTCGGCCGTGAATCCACCGAGTCGACCGAGTCAACTCAGATTCTCGGCCGAGTCAGTCTCTTCTGAGTTGAGTCGACGACTCGTGACTCGGACTCGTCTCGGAGCGGGCCGAGACGGATTCGACTCGGTCGACTCATCTCCGACTCGGCCGAGTCTTTGAACTATGGTTGGGGTGAGGGTTCTGTCTCACTCATTATTTTGAATTTAGCCTTATGCTGACTGTCAAAATGAACGTAGGCCATTCATTTTGTCGAGTTTGCTTTCAGAATTTTTGTTGAGTCAAACTATTTTAATAAGATACTTTGTCCAGGATTTGGAAGATTTTGCATGAAAATTTTATTTACTCTTTCTGTTTTTGTCTTCTAATGGACCATAACGACCTAAATTTTCATCACTTGATTTTCTAATTAACAGTAAGTATTGAGATAAAAGAAGATCACATTGATCTTCGAATTTCGTATTTAAGTTGTGCTGAGTAGGTGTATGGTTGTGGTTGTTTGACCAGTGCTCACAAGGAAGACCTGTTGATTTGGCAATTGGACATTAAGACGATTGTAGAATCTGCCATAGTCTTGGTGATGCTGGGGAAGAAATGAAGAATTTGTGCTGAGGTGTCTTCCTTGGGTGTTCCAAAGGTACTCTTTGCAGTCTTCTGTGAATCTGATATGAGGATAACAAATCTTTATGAATTTCAAGTTGTCGTTTGTGGCTGAATAAGCATCAGCCTAGTTCAGTGTCTTGTGTCATGCAGATATTATTATTTCATACCTTCTTGCTAACAATAGGTAATTTTTTTTCCATTTCTTTTTAATTGGTTCCCGAGGAAGGTTTGTCGTCGATGTGCAAAGGCTGTGTAGTTAAATGGTTATGGTTGTTCTTCTGCTCTTCAATGACATGCCACCTTTTTAGTGGATAGAGTTTTCAGCGCTTGCCTTGTTACCTTTTTCTGTCTCATTTATTTTAAGCTGCCAATTGAGGCGGATTATTGAGTTGTTTCTTTTTATGAGCTCTTGCTTTCATTACATATCCATATTGGGAAAGGCATTCATTTGGCATTTTCTATGACTATCTTGTTAATTGGAAAAGTAATTGTTTACGTCATATGCGGATTTGCGGAAAAGCTCAAATCACCAACAGGGTACATTCATTTTGAATTTCCTTTTACACATGGTACTTACAGATTGCTAATTCAAGTATATTCATTTTATATGCAAGTATTTATAAATCTCTTTTCAATACCCATAACAGATGCTTCTTTTCCCTTGTTAATTGTGCCTTTTGGCATTAAGTTGATTTGGTTCCTTGATTTATTAATTGGTATAATATTTTGTTTGGACAATCTCACAAGAATCTAGAATATCTCGTAAAAATATGCACTTGATATAATTAAATGAAAGAATATCCAAGAGTCAAGAAGACGAGTGAATCAATTGGATCAATTTTTTAAATAAGCTGTGTGAATAAGGCCTTTTGAATTTACTGAATCTCAAGGCACATTGGAAATTTTGGAACTTATTGGACCTTCTGGAAAATGTTTCATTATTGTATGTTTTTGCTTGCATAGATTTCTTCATACAATGGTTCATTTATTTGTTTCTGTTCAGGTTGCTAGATGTACCAGTCTGTAAGTTTTAAAGGAATTTGATGAATGCTGTTTCCGGAGGAGATCAAGTTCAAAATTCTCTCTCTCTTCCAAATTTTAGTTTCTTATACCATATATACCATTTATACTTGTTCTTGGGAATTTCAGTACTAAATTTCTGTCTAAAATTTAGTGTGTGCCTAATATTTTAGTGTCTTATTATTAATTTCTGTCTGAACATGCTTGTTTCTGTGAATTTAATTCTAGATTAATCAGAATATTAAATTTAGCTTCTTTAGTGATGGTAATTATATATACATATATGAGGTAGACTTGTGTCCTTTCAAAAAGATTTGAGCCCAAATCCTTTCCACTCAAATACAACCCTCCGATATTCGAAAACAAGATCCACTCGGGTGAAGTTGATCTATATTATTTCAAGTATCTATAAACTAAAAATCAAGTTTTTTGAATACTTAGACCAAAAATCAAGTGTTTCTCATCCATCAAGCAACGCAAAATGGACGACTAAAAGTAGTGAGTTAGTTAGATCCATGTCTTTAGACATACAAATTCTCGATCCGGCCATTTGATTATGATCCAAACATTTAAAAACCCCTACAAATCAATATTTGTTAGGTTTTAAATGTTCTACACCGTCAAACAAAGCAACTCACTATTTAGGCCGTTCGTTTTCCCTTGATGTATGGACAAAAAGTATTTAAAACACTTGATTTTTGGTTTATAGATACTTGAAATAATATAGATCAATTTCAACACAGTGGATCTTGCATTCGAATGTCGGATGTTGGTATTTGAGTGTGAAGGATTCAATCTCGAATCCTTCCGGGATGACACAAGTCTCTCTCTCTCTCTCTCTCTCTCTCTCTCTCTCTCTCTCTCGACAGACTTGTGTCATCTCGGAAGGATTCGAGCCCGAGCCCTTCCCACTCAAATACAACCCTATGACATTCGAATGTAAGATCCATTCCGTTAAAGTTGATCTATGTTATTTCAAGTAATAAACCAAAAATCAAGTGTTTTTCCCCTACTTGATGCATGGGCAAAAAGTATTTAAAATACTTGAATTTTGGTTTATTACTTGAAATAATATAGATCAACTTTAATGAAATGGATCTTGCATTCGAATGTCGTAGGTTTGTATTTGAGTGGGAAGGATTCGGGCTCGAATTCTTCCAAATGACACAAGTAAGTGTGTGTGTGTGTGTGTGTGTGTGTGTGTGGTGTGTCAATGAGAAGTAAGTACTAAATTATATGTTACTTTAATTAGGGAGTAAATCTTGGGCACTGACATGACAATAACTGACGGTTATTGTTCATAGCGGATATTTTCATTGTCGGTTTAATTATGCTTTGGTACTTGTTGGTGAATTATGCTTTGCTAAGCCCTGCATCATCTCTCTGTAAACACGCCACAGACGAGCACATGTGCAATCATCATCAGTTTAGCAAACGAAAGAATAGGACGCGTCAAGCATAAACAGACTGATCGGTACCTGTTGGACCTCCAAGGTAATCATGTCTGTTGATATTGAAGAGTAGACTGGCCTCATGCCCAATGCTGTTACAATCCAATTTGGGGCTCATCCTGAACTAAAGAAAGAGCAAAAAAAATCCTCACATATCTGAAAAGTGAAGCACATTCTATTATTGTATCAGCTGACACCTTTTTGAGTATGTCTTGTATCCTTGGCGCTTAACATGGTGTGCTCTGTCTTCCATAGTATCTCTTTGTGCTAGAACTAAGCCGTTGTCAATGGTGGTTTTGGGCATGGTTCGTGTCAATTGTATGGACTACATCAATGATAACATCCAACTTGATGCTCTTTTTTGTAGGCCTCTATAACCTAGGCCTGTTTTTTCTGTCTTATTAGGCAGTTCTTGTTCTTGTTTAAGGGGAATGATTAGAAGGAATCAATTTGATCTTACTAGTACCATTTGCAAGAGAGGTAAAATTTGTGTTCGAGGGAGCTCAAGGAAACTGTTGTGTATGAAGTTCTGGATGTCTATCCATTAGTCCGTGCAGGATTTCTTTTGCAAGACAACTAGCACACATGGAGTTTCTGGTTTTCAATGCGCCACTCTAGACTTCTAGAATGTAATACTATTTCGTCTTAAGCCTTATTAGGTAGTTCTGATTCTCCTTTTATGCCAAGGTTAGGAACAATTATTTCATTATTCTTGGTAATTTTGTAAGTGATTTGAAATTTTTAAATGAGGCTGCTGGGAGTAGAAAATATATTGTATAAAATTTGTGAAACTGCCAAGTTTTTCCTGTATTTAAACTTCTGAACCTTCAATCTTTGTTGGAAGTTTTGACCTTTTCGAGCATTAGGGCTTATTTGGTTGGAAACTTAAATTTTGTTGGGAGATACAGGGATTTTTTAGAACGCATCAGCAGTTGAGCAATACTGCAAGTATGATGATGTAAAAGCAGTGATGAACTAAAAATCAATGCTCTAGTTGAATGTATTCCCTCATGATCCTTTTAATGGGTGATCGGGTGATGTTGGTTATTTAATTGGAGAAACTTTTTTGGATGGCAAAATTGATGATGCAGTTGTTACCTACAAAGTGCTCTTTGTGGAAAGCTAATTCAAGCTTTGAGCTGGCCAAAAGGAATATAGCTAACCAGCATGACCTTAAATTTTAATCTATTATGACACTTGATGGTCAAAAAATGTTTGTTAATTCTGTGAAAGCATGTTAAAGACTAACTTGCTTTTTTCATATTTCCATGACTTAAATTTAAAACCCAATTCAGTGAGCTTTGTCAAGTCACATACTACACTGAAATAGATGTTACAATCATCTTGCCATAAGAACCTATCATGACGTTAGACTATGATGAACATTACTTGATTGTCATAAATCTCTGCTTGTGAACAATATCAATGTACATATATGGTATCAACATTTAACTAACTTTTTAACATCTCAATAAATTCTTAGAGTTTCTAAATTGAGACCTCCTGATTGAATTAGTAGTGCTACTGTAGGACGTTTAATTCTTGACAAAATGAAACATGAAGAAGCATTACAGTGGTTCATGATGGGTGGCATGCTAAGCACTTAGGATTTATGTCAACTCCACCGAACTTATATCAAGAACTTTGTGATACAACAATACCATTGTCCTATTAGTCATTCCATATTGATGCCTGCCTGTCAAGTTACAACATACACGTATGCAAGTGAGATCAGGAAAGCTGCTGCATTTGGGAGTTTGATCACATGATATGTGGGTACCTCTTAGCGTCCCAAAAGCTTCAGGTATTAATTCCAGATGAAACTGATTGGAAGTACATTATTACCTCAAAAATATTCATACTGATTTGCAGTTTGTGTTTTATCCTAGTGGTGCTTTAGTGAATGGGGCTTGGCAAGCTATGGCATCGTTCTTTGGAATTAATATATGACATTCCATTTTTCTTGTTTCTAGTTGCGGAGAATATTCATACCATGGAATCCATATATGTATGTCACATCCTTAGTCGTGATTAATAATCTAATTTAATATGGTTCAACCTTAGGAACTGGCTTGTCATGGGTGAGAATCTCGAAGAAACTCAAGTTTACACTCTTTACTATTGATTGGAGCTGACAGTCTTCATAAGAAATTGGTGTTACTGGCTTGTGTATAGGCTGGCAAATCATTGTTACTGTTTTGTTACTAATACTTTCATAGTCAGCTTGAAACAGAGATTTTTGTCTTATTTTATATTTTCAAGCTTTTTTTGTTATGTGTGATTTATGATGGGGAGGAATCTAATTGTCATGTTAATTGTGTGCGGAAGAGGAGGGATCCAGGTAATCTTTTGCTGAAAGCATTTTTGAATATTGATAATTGTTTCTAGCAATTTATCTCGCCATGTATAGCAATTTGCTGACTAGGAAACCTTCTATGTTACAAAAGGGTTATTTTACTGGAACTCTTGGTATCAACTAATCTTTTATCTTGGGTCATTTATGCTTATTATAAAAAATGGATATCTAACAAGAGGCATGGATTTTTTTTTGTTTTTTTTTTGGGTTGGGGGGTGGGTTGGTAATAAAAGGATTATTTACAAGAACTCGTGGTATCAGCGGAAGTAAAGACCTAGAAATGAAGGTATAAAAGCAATAATCAAAAGGTGGATATGAAGTTCTGCACGCGCCGTCTTTTGTGAATAGTGAAATAAAAATTTGCAGGGATTTAAATTGCTTATTTGGACATTATGCATCCTTTTCTCTTTAATGTATGCTATGTGTATTTGTATTTTTTTTTATTTTCTAAATGATGAAAGCCCCCATCTTCCTATTTGTTGGCATTGGAGGACTTGCGAAACCTTCTTGGACTCTTCTCCAGTTGAATTGGATGAGTTTTGGAAGATTTCTGATGTACTTTTATGAGACCACTGTGCATTCTTTTAGTTTGTGTATCGGCTAACGTACAGTCCAAGTTTGATGGATACATACTTATGTTTGCTGCATTTTCCGTAATATGGAGAGCTGCTTATTGAGTGAAATTCAATGGAGTTGCCTATTCTGCTTTCCTTTTCCACTTTTCTCCTCAACATAGTCTAGAAATGGATTTTGTTTTCATCATTATGCATTGTTCCCATAGCATAGATTTCTGATGGGCTATAGGCGTCCAAGTAAGATGGATTGATACTTATGTTTGCTCCATATTTATCACATGGATAACTGGTTATTGAGTAAAATTCAACAGAGTTGCCTATTATGGTCTTTCTTCACTTTCTATTCACCGTAGTCTAAAAATGGCATTGAACGTAGTGCAGAGTCCCTCTTCCCCACCTGCCAACATGCGCACGCACATTCCTTTTTTTATTTCCAAGGGTTTTGATGTAACACAAGATCACAATCACCTTCAATTCAAAGAAAAGAGGAAAATTAGAGTTTTGAGAAAACAGAAATTAGGGTTTAGAGATTAGAACAAGATAAATTTGGGCTCACACCTCTTGTATTACGGGCTTCACACCCCTTACGTCACGGGCTTCACACCTCAATATCAAGAACTCTAAAACTTAGAAATTTAATTGGAAATTTTTATTTAATCATTATCTAATAAATAAAAGAAACATGGGGCCTATTTATAGGCTTTACAAAAAAGTCTAGTTCTCAGATATAACCGATGTGGTATTAAAAACAAAATAGAAAAAATAACTAAACTGAAAATAAACAAAGACATAAAAAATAACTAGCAGCTAGTGATGTCCTTATCATTTACCCTGGGGTGGGAGAGATTCGACCCTGTCGAGTGAGGCTCCCTCACGAAGTATCTCAATCGGACTAAGGTGGTGGTCATGGCAGCAATACTGGTACACCACATCAAGACTAAGGGGGGGAAGTGGAACCGGCTTCCGTGACAAACAGGTAGCCGTTTACGGGAGCTCGAGCAAGATACACGTAGCATTACAAATCAACTCTGCTCCATTGACATCTAACCCACATATCAAGGTTCTAATCTCCTGTAAAACTGGCTCTTGGAGAAATATTTATAAGGGATCGTACACATCAGGCGATCTCAAGAAAATTAAAGTGCCCTCATAACTGTCAAAGATGGTGCTAGCTCCATTTTAGGTTTTGCTGGAAGATCTACGAGGGTCTCAATAGGCAGCTTTACAACTTCCGTGAGCCATGTGAAAATCTGTTCTTGCAGTAACACCAACTCAGCAATAACTTCTGGCTCTGGCTTATCAACTTCTGGCTCTGGTTCTGGATCTTCAACAATTTTTACTGCCTTGCTTTCTTGCATTTTCATCATCCTAGTGAGGATCTTCTTATGTTCATCGATCAGATCGATCAAATCATTGAATTGTGGCTCCTTGAGGTGTGGAGAAAACCGAGCACGAAGAAGCTCTTGTAAGATGAGCGAATCTTCATAGTTGATATAACTGCCTTCCCACCACCAATAAGCTTCTCCAACCAGCTTCATTTAGGCAAGCACTTCTGTCAGGTGTCAAGGAGAAATATTTGAAGAAATTTCCGAGATTGTTTTTTCACTTTCATGCTCATTCTGATCATTAGAACCCTGAAAATATGAGAGAGCTGCATACATGTTCCTTTCAATCTCCTCATTACTATCATTATATATGTATTTGCCACAAAAGTAAAAATCTCATGAATAAAACTCAAT
Source organism: Agave tequilana (assembly GCA_038442645.1). Lineage (NCBI taxonomy): Eukaryota > Viridiplantae > Streptophyta > Magnoliopsida > Asparagales > Asparagaceae > Agave > Agave tequilana. The sequence goes on from JAVJIF010007816.1 coordinate 164,482, forward strand.
GCATAAAGATCAGAGGTTATCTAAGAATCTCAGTGGCTTAAATTGAACTCAATCAAACTGAAAATGTGGTCTGAAATGTTGATTTTCTGCTGTAAGGATAGAACCAGCACCAAACACGGGCTCGTGGAGGTCGGATCTGCTGCTCAAGTGCTATAAATTCTCTTTAGTGGCTCTGAGGCTCAGTCACGAACCCGGCGCTTTGAATAGAACTCGAAACGGACTCTGAACGGGCTCGGGATTGAGACTGTGTTGCTGCTGTTCTGATTTGCTGAGCTGAATTTGGTAGGCAATCGAAGTTTTAACCCAGATGTGAAAGGGTCATAGATGCGTAGTCCTGATCTCCACGAATCATTTATTTCAAAAATGGCTCGATTCGATATTGATATGAGCTCGAAATGGCCTCTGGAAGACACTATGTTGTTGCTTCTGGACCGAACTGAGTTGACTCGGATTGAGTTGACTCAGTGAGTTGGCTCAATGGGTTGAACCAAACCTGGTCTGGTTCAGCTGGCAGCGAATCGGGTTTGGATCGGGTTGGTGGATCCAACCCGAGACCCGATTGACTAATAGGCTATTGGGTCGGGTCGGGTTTTAAAACAAACTCAAATAGATCCCTTTAAATGCATTCATCTTCTGCTCTTCCCCCGACTTCATGCTAGGGCTCAGTGGCGATGGCGTGGGGACTATGCTCTGGCGGCGCTGGTTTCGTCAGCGGAGGGAGGAATGGGCGGCGATGATGTCGGTGAAGATCGGCGAAGGAGGACCTGTCGTCGGCGAAGGAGATTGGCGTAGGAGGGTTTCACATTGGAGGGTGTGAGGACAGAAGTGGAGGATCTGGAGCTTTTTGACAGTCCGATGGAACTTTGGCGAAGCTTCGTTGACGACAGAAGCTGGATCTTGTGGAGGATGAGATGATCGCGGTGGTGGTGGGTGATCGAGAAGATCTTGCAGAGGGGAGAGATGGAGATCTGGGTGGTGGGTGATGATGAAGATGTGGGAGGTGACTGGTGGTTGATGGGTTTTTCTTGAGGGTGAAGTGAGAGGGAGATGGTGTGGTGGTGGTGGTGGTGATGATGGGGCTTAATAGTGGTTTTGATGATGATGATGATGAAGAGAGGTAGCGACGACGGGTTGCAGAGGCGGTGGCGGTGGCTTGCAGAGGTAAAGTGTAGATCTTTTTTTTTTAATTTTTGGGAGAAGGAAGAAGTATAGTGTAGATTTTGTTTTTCTAGGATTTTCGAAGGAATTGATGTGGAATTTTGCTACAGTAACTTTTTTTTTGTGTGTGTGTGTGAGAGAGAGAGAGAGAGAGAGAGAGAGAGAGAGAGAGAATGGATCTAACGTTTGTTTCTAGATCTAGGGTTTCAAATCTAAACCTAGGGCTCTAGGAGAAGAGGAAATTTTTTTGAAGGGAATTGGAGCCTAAGCTCTGATACCAAATTGATGTAACACAGTATCTCAATCACCTTCTATTAAAAAAAAAAAAGAAAAAAACCAAGATTTTGAGAAAAGAGAAATAGAGTTAAAAGATAAGAACTGACAAAATTTGGGCTCTGCACCCCTTGCACCACGGGTTTCACATCCTTTATGCCTTACGTCACAGGCTTCACATCCCAATCTCAAGAACTCGAAAGCTTAGGAAATTTAACTGAAAGTTTTTATATATTTTAATCATTGTCTACTAATAAATGAAACATGAGACCTATTTATAAGCTTTACAAAAAGTCTAGTTCTCGGATATAACCGATGTGGAACTAAAAGTAAAAAAGAAGAAAACAACTAAACTGAAAAATAAACAAATGCATAAAAATAATTAGCAGCTGGTGATGTGCTTATCAGGTTTATTTTCCAAATTTTCCTTAGATATCGAGGCAAAATAGGCTGGAGTCGGTTAATGATCTCTCTGAAAAAAATTATGTATGAGTTAGGGTTAAGATAGGAAGCTTGTCTTCGGAGATAAAATGATAGAATCTTTGAATGTGTTCATATGGACGGGAACAGTCTGCAGTCATTCTTCATGCGGAGGGGAAGAATCAGGTCGAAAAAGTGAGTGCAAAGTCCTTCGCCATAATTTGTTTCCGTGTTGGATCATACATTATCTGCAGGGAAATGATCTGTGATTTTTTTTTTTTTTAAATCTATGGTAACTGAAGAGACTGAAATTGCACATCACACACACACACACACACAAACACAAACAAACACCCTCCCACACTTTTTTTTGGGTTTTCCTTTTTTCCTCTGCAGTAATAGTGGCAACTCCTTAGGTTGCCACACATTTTATTTGTTTCTCTTTTTTTTCTTTCATATTTCTCTGCTTATGACTTGTTGTTCTCAAGATTCTCATTTTCAGTTTGCTGCTCCTTTTTGTTTCCTTGGTGTAACTGTGAACAAATTTACATTATACATTAAGGTTCTGAAAGATTCTGCAAACCTGTTTTAGTTTCTGTTGTTGCTGCTAGAAATAATGTTCTTGTGAGTTACTGCTTGGTATTACTGATTCCTGTAAATGTACACTATTTTCTTCTGCATAACTTTATGTTTGAGCTTGATAGCAAATAGTATCGGTGATGTTATTCGTAGAATTTCACTGGTAGAATTTTCACGGGGTGTGTGGATGTTGGTTTCTTAATGTGCCAAAACACTACAAGTGGCACCTGTTCGTGATGGACTTGTAGTTTTAGTTACTGAAAGCACTGCATCGACTAAGGTCTGGGCTTAGTTCCTGAGTGGAAATTTTAGGAGTCCATGCGTGTCTCTGAACATAGATTAGAAGAATTTTCTCAGTAGAAGATTGCTGCTATTGACTTAAAATTTTCGTGTCAGATGGTTGTTTTTAGGTCGTCTTCTAGTGTCCATGCTGGGATCATATGGTTATATTAGTTGTCTGGTTCTCTTTTCATGTAAATATTGGTGTCATGGACCAAGGCACTATCTTTTTTGAATCGCTGATTACTTAAATTTTGGAATAATTTCCTTGTCTTTTCTACAGAGTTTGTGCTGAAGTTTAACTATTATATTGATTGGTTGGTAAATCTTATGGCTGAAGTCTTTCAGTTTAATAATTTGATGGTGGAGATGGCAAAATAGGGGATTTGTGTTCTTGCAGTTACAACATGAAATCTAGTTTGGATAAGTTCTTGCAGTTGCAGATAAAATGGCTTTCTAATTGTAGTAACATTCCAGAGAATTTGGTTGAGGGACTCTGTTGTTGCGTATTGATGATGACTATTTGTTTAAATATTGGTTTGAGGGTTGCAACTTGCAGGCCTATTTTTCTATAGCGATGTTGGAATGTTATGCAGAAAAAGCATATACTTGCAATGATCGACCCTTTTCCAACCCCGCAAAGTACTGTTTCAACAAAATCATCACAATGTCGTTATGAGGAATTTCTAATCTCATGGGAGAAGGGAAGGTAGGAAAGGAATTTATTGTTAGGATTTGGATTATCATCTTAAAAGACCAGCTTTTTAGGTAGAGTTAGGTAGAGTTGTTCAAATTTTATATATGCAAGATCATCCCCATCTCTATTCAACATGGGATTATTTGTTCGTCCAAATACTCAACAATTCCCTCATCAAATAAAGAGTCTGGGTCTTTTTATGCAAGCTTAACTATCTTCACTTTAGAAGATCAAATACTTTCTTGAGTTCACAACTTCTGCACCGCGCGGAAGTGGACAAGTTTTACATGAAATAACAATTGTATCTTGTCACTCTTTTTTACCGCATGTAATTGGCGTCACACCTTAAGCGAAGTAGGATTACCACTATTAAATTTCTCGAGAGCTCAATTAGCTTCACAGGGGCTCATCAGTGCGTCTTTTGCGCCCATTTGGGGATTGAATATCACTATGCACATGATTAAGTTGAGGGCATGGCTCTGATATTAATTATAACAGGTTGTCTTCGTCTGTGATAGGAGATAAAACTCATTTGGAAGTTCGGTCGGGAAAGGTTGCTCAAGAATATGACTCGCTTCGGATATTTGGTTGTCTGGCCTATTACTATGTTAAGGATGACAAGTTGAGTCCGAGAGCGAGGAAAGGTGTATTTGTGGGTTTCAAAAAAGGTGTGAAATGTTACAAAATTTGAGATTCAAAAAAGAAAAAGATCATCTTGAGAAAGGATGTCACATTCGACGAGACTTCAATGGTGAAGTCTACAGATTCTCAGCAGGTGGTGAGAAGACAACAGGATATCACAGCAGTGGAGAGTGATGTTACTCCACCATTTCCAGATAGCTCTTGGAGATCACACTTGAGGTGACACATGGTGATGATCATGTGGTCGATGAGGGTGCTAATGATGTTGAGGATCAAGAACAGGTTATGAGTAATGTCTAAGATTCTATTGCAGCAGGAAAAATCTGAAGAAATTCACGTAAGCCCAGCTGGCTCACTACTAACATGATTGTGGCTTTGCTCTTCTGGTCGTTGAGGTGGCGATCTCGTCTACATATAGGGAAGCTGAAATCAGTTTGTAGTCCAAGATGTGAAATGATGTCATAATGGAAGAGATGAACTCTCTTCACAAGAACAACACCTGAGACTTGACAGAATTGCCCAAGGAAAAGAATGCTATTAGTTGTGAGTGGATGTTCGCAAAGAAATAATGATCTCTAGCTAGTGATATTGTACGCTATAAGGTCAGATTGGTAGCTAAAGGCTAAGTGCAGCGAGAAGGCTTTGACTACAATGATGTATTCTCAACCTGTTGCAAAACACTTATCGATTCAAATATTGTTGGCACTAGAAACAGTACGAGTTGGAGCTTGATCAGCTTGATGTGAAGACCGCATTTCTCCATGGTAATTTTGATGAGGAAATTTTTATGTCTCAGCCTACAGGGTTCAAGACTGCAGGAAACGAGAATATGGTGTGAAAGTTGAAGAGATCGCTTTATGGGCTAAAACAATCGCCAAGACAGTGGTACAAGTATTTCGACAGCTTCATAAAAGGCAAGAGGTACACACAAAATCATTATGACCCATGTGTTTACTACAACAAGCTACCAGGTGGAGAGTATGTTTATCTACTGTTATATGTAGACGACAGCTCATTGCTTTTAAAAGTAGATTCGTTATTGATAAATTGAAGAAAGACTTGTCTTGTGGATTTGAGATGAAGGATCTTGGTGAAGCGAAGAAAGTGCTAGGCATGGAGATTGAGAGAGACTGAAAAAGTGACAGGGTTTGCTTGAGACAAAAAAGGTATTTGAAAAAGGTACTTCAGAAGTTCAATGTTAATAGCTACACGAAGTATGTAAGTAACTGTTGGCCCCTCACTTCAAGTCAAAAGTAATTATGTCTCCTACTACAGTTGAAGAGCGTGAGTGTATGTCTCACGTACCCTATGCTAGCGCAGTTGAAGTTTGATGTATGCGATGGTGTGTATAAGGCCAATTTGTTACAAATTGTCTCGATGGTTAGCATATATATGCACGACCTCGTTTAGGGTAATTGGGAGGTAGTAAAGTGGATTCTATAGTACATCAAAGGTACCATAGTGTTGGTTTGATGTTCGAGAAGGATATTACTAGTAAGCAACAGTGTATCGGATATGTCGATTTTGATTACGCGGGAGACCTTGACAAGCGCTAGTCTACGACGGGTTATGTATTCACATTGTCCCAAGTACTGGTGAGTTGGGGCTCTATTTTACAGTACTGTCGCATTGTATACTATATATGCCGAGTATATGGCCATGACGGAGGCTAAGAAGGAGGCAACTTGGCTTTTAAGAGTTGCTTGACGACTTGGAGATTGATCAGGATCTATTGAAGATCAACTGTGATAGCATGAGTGCTATTTATTTGGCAAAGAAATAGGTCTATCATGTAAGGATGAAGCACATCGATATCTGATTTCACTTTGTTTGGGAGATTCTTGATGAGGGTGACATCGAGTTAAAGAAGATTCACACGAAGGAGAATCCCTTCGATATGCTTACCAAGATTTTTTAATGAGTAAAGTTTGACAATTGCCAATGTTTTAAATGTCGGCCGACATTTCAAAATTTTGGCCGAAATATTGGGAAATTCATGTGGCCGACACGAAATCGGCTATACCATTTCAAATTTCGAAATGGGGTTAATGTCGCTGAAATTTTGGTGAACTTCCGAAATTTCGGACGATTTTGGGGTTCCTAATATCGGCCGAAATTGATATTTAATTTTGTTTTATTTTTTTTGTTTCAAGTTTGTACTCATTAACCCGACCCGACCCTATTTTATAAGAGAAGAAAGGAATTAGGGCTCGTTTGCAGCCCTAATTTCATTGAGAGAGAGAGAGAGAAAGAGAAACGGGGAGGCTAGAGAGAGATACGAACTCGATTGACCTTCGAGGAGGCCTCTACGACCTTGAGGGAGTCTCCACGAGCACCGACGACCTTCAACGAGCTTCAACTGACATCTGACGACCTTCATCGAGTCTCCACGAGCCCTGACAAGGATCCAGGAAGCCCTGCCAAGCCCCAATGAGCACCGCCAGCCATGATGAGGTCCCGTCGAGTCCTGACGAGATCCCGTTGAGCTGAGCCCCGACGAGAACCTAGGAGACGAGGACCCAGGAACCCATGCCAAACTCTGACGAGCCCTGTCGTCTCTCTCCTCCTTCATCGTAGATTCTGTTCCGCGAGCTCTCAGATCCGGCGACTCCTCATGAGTCTCAAAGGCGAGTTCTCTTCCTCACTTCTTCTACTTAAAATTACTCGCTCAGTCCTAATTTGATTTCACATCGTTAAATCTTAGGGTAATTAATTCAAATTAGGGCACCATTAACTGATTCTCGTTCGTGAATGAATACTCAACTGTAATCCATGAGGTTTTAACATTTTGTTGATGTTAATGTTAGTAGCTAGTCATCATGAAGCCTTTTGAGATATTTTTGAATCTTTATTGGAAGCTAATTATATATATTGGATGTGATTAGATTAAATTCTTGCTAGTATAACTTATTAATTATACATATAGAGATATCATATATGTGATATTTTATGACATTTAGGACATACCATATATATATATATATATATATATATATATATATATATATATATATATATATATATATATATATATATATATATATATGACCTCCGAAATTGAGCAAATGTCCCCAAAATTTTTTCGATATCCGCAATTCGACTTTACATTTTGCCTTCCGCAGTAGGCGGACATTCGACATTTAGAACATTGATAATTGCAAGAAGTTACTTCAAATCCTTACAGTTTTTTGAGCTCGGTGGAGCTCGTTTGGATGAACTACGGATGGCTTGATCTCCTGGACTAGGGGTACATAAGCAACCACATTGGTGCATCTCGATTGAGTCGACATGATGATTCCTTGTGTTCAGCTCAGATTTTGAGAAATCTTCACAAAGGTGAAGAATATTGGGGAGAGGGTAGAAATCGAATTGGTAGGGTTTTTTTAACCCAAATTGATGGCATCAGTAGTAATAGAAGAGTGGAGCAGAGAACCGTTATAGACAGGCCTCAGTGCTGTCAGCAGCTGATACTCGAATACACAGATACAGAGAGTGGAGTTATACAGACTATCGATAGGCCCCCATGACTATCGACGGAGGTAACTTGAGAGTTGGGTGTTGTGCAGTCTGTCGACATGCCCTCCTGGCTACCGATAGAGGTGTTTTGGGTGATTTTCAAGTCGGATTCTGAGTTCGTCTCTGATCCGAATTCAGAGCAATTGGTTTTCTTTTCTTCGTAGGTTCTCTGCTTATATAAAGAGAGGTATTGCCCCTCTTGATTGTAACTTGAATTGATTGATTTGAATAAGATCTCTCTCCCCTTCTGCTCCGAGGATGTAGTCAATTGTCGAACCTCATTATATCTATGTTTTCTAACTTTTCTTTTTCGTTTATTTGTTCTTACTGTGCTCGTGATTATTGCGACAAAAATTCTTGTATTTATAATGGATCTGTGACAGTATTCTCAACATTTATACATACAATATGGTCTCAAGTTAGGTTGAGGTGTTGTATGGTGTCATAGTGTGACATGGATAAATTTAGACTAGAGTAAAAGCAAGAAACCATCCAGCATTTAGCGAATTTTAGAGACTTGGGGAGTGTATATCTTTTCTCTTCTATTAAACAGTAGTTAACTTCTATTAAAATGTAATTCTTTGCTCACAGAAATGTTCCTTGTATATATTAAAAAGGGTTGAATTAAATTTTCTTTGTTTCCCTTAACTCCTCTCTTCCATCCACTTAATATTTTAATCCCTTCACTTGAAACCCATTGGACACTCCATCTCTCATTTCCTCTTTCTAATTCTCTCCCTCCTTTTATCTCATGCTTATAACCTCTTTTATTTTTCTTTTCTCTCACATAATTTTTTTTAACAGAAAAAGTAGAGCAAGAAGCTCTACTTAAAAATATATAAAAATAAATATAGTATGAAAGTCTTACATTATGGTAGCAGATAAACTGAATATTTCTCATTATCATCCAAAGACTTGACACATTTTAATCTTTCCTCAGCATGTGCATCCACGAGGATGAGGACCGGATCTTGTCATCACTTACCGCACAGCGTGGATACAAATGAAGGAAAAAAGCAGCCAATTGCAATCTAAAGTGATTATAAGAAAAATTCAGATAAATAAAATTGCTACACACCCACCATCACATATTTCCAATAACCAAAAACACAATTACAGACTGTTACAGCTACTACATAATGGAGTGGTCAGTTTCTGACCCCTTCGAGATCACGACATGTGTTCATCTAGCCTTTGGACGATCGCGTGACGTGTGATAGGTAGTAAAAAGTGCATATTTATCACTACATTTACTATCACATTTTCCTATTTATTCCTTTAATTTTGCACTATTACTAATGTTTTATTATTTATTGTGTTCAGGCCTTGAGTAATAAAAAAATAAAGAAATAAAAGCCCAAAAGAAGCCCAAAAAGCCCATGTCCAAGCCCAATGCAAAAGTTGCAATTACCAAGTGCCAAAGTTGCAATTAACATGTGCAAAATTTGCAATTATTAAAAGAAGAGGAAAGGGATAGACTTCTACTCAATCCTTATCACTTGCAGGACAAGGATAAAGATAAAAGGAGGAGAGTGCAAAGATGAAATTCGTTTTAAAAGATTTGGAAGATTTGGTTTAGGGTAACTTGCTTCCCAAGTTATCCCGAAATTTCAAAATAAAGAGTCAGGATGACAGATCTAAAAGGATAGACCCAGATGGACGGACCAGAGGAGGCCACGCGCTTTCGATGGACGGACCAGAGGAGGCCACGCGCGAAAGCGCGTGGCCAGGGACAAAGCTAAGGCCGCGGAAACGCGGCCCAAGCCGCGTTTCCGCGGCAATCCAGATAAGGTTGGCCAGCTGCTTTCGTGGAGGAGTCGTACCGGGACTCTACATCTTCCGTCTCCTATAAATACCCCTGCAGAGAAACAGAGAAGAGAGTACAGAGTCGAGGACAGAAACAAAATTTAGGGTTTTCTTAGGCTAGTTTGTATATTAGGTTTTTTTTATTTTCTTTTTTGTAATTTTAATTTTTTTATAACTGAGAGAAGAGGATACTTTCATGGAGGAAGGAGATCAAGCTTGTACTGAGGTGACATCGGTGTAAGTAATCTTTTCTTCCATTGTTAATTGAATCAACTCAAAGTTTATTTTTGTTCTTCTATTCTTGTTTTGTTTTTGTTTCCCTCTGATGTTTTGCAATCCAAGAGAATCTGATAGCTTCGAGACTGCTTAGCCGTTGAAGTGCCCTTGATGGCCTATGGTGATGAACAAACCTTCTCTTACTAGTATAGTTTGTCTTTTATTTTCGTAGTGTAGATCGAGAAGGGGGAAGATCCTATACGCCATGCTTGAATGCCTTTAAAGACAAGGTAAGTCGTTGCAACGGTTTCAAGGTAAGCAGACGCCGAAGAGGTAAGTAAGTTTTCTTTAGTTTTTAGTTTTCTTTCTTTTATTTTTAGTGTAAATCACCAAAATCCCAATCTTTTTCACACTTCTTTTTTTTCATTGTAAATATCATATCATTGTAAATATTACTTCTAGTTTCTCCATCTTCTTAATCTACCACTTTCTTTCTAACCTGACTTTAACAACTATTAATTCAAATACTTTAGAGAACTTACTAATCAAGCTTCCATCGCTAGTCCCTCCCTGTGGATCACGACCCGCATAGCCACTTGCTATAGCGGTAGTATTGAGCACCTTGCACATCCTATTCTTAAAACTGAAATTCTATATTTTGTGTGCAGGCAAAATCTCAATCAACGTGTAACCATTTTCAGAATCTCTGAAGAACAGTCCTAATCTCATCTAAACTCCGAGCAGTTTAAGTAGTCAAAGGATAGAGATAAAGTCGGTTATCAATACCTCCATTTTCAAGCCAAATCTTCATTTGAATCCGACAGTTACAGCTCGGGAGCAGATCAACCACATTGTCAGCTGGACGGATCTCACTGGATAGAAATAAATACAGGCTTTATCAATTCAAATAAGGATGTTTGACTCCAATCTCCTCCAAGATAAGCAATTGAAATAGAATGGATGTTCAGATAGATGAGAACTCTGTAACCTTATCGAATGACACCCATTTGTATAAATAGGAGACCCCCTCCAATGAGAGGGATGATGATCAATCAACCTAAGAAACACTAGCACCTGAGATCAGGCAGTCACCGTTGTAATTTTCTCTGAAGTATAGTGGAACCCTCTCTCTTTCTCCGCGGCTTTTCCCTTTTGGTGTTTTCACGTAAATTTGTGCCTTTGCTCTGGTTTGATTTCTAAAATTCATTCATCAATTTATACAATTTGGTGTGTGGATAACTCCCCCGGGAATTACCCACTATATTTGGTGATTTTATTGAGATCCATTTGAGTGTATACTCAAAGATATCTCCCACTTTCAAAACCTAACCCCTTCTCAAAACAGCTTCGCAAGGGTGACATGGCTCCACCAAGGAAGAACGTCTCCTAGGCTACAGTCGCTGCCCCTACCTTTTCGAAATGGGAGGGGAAAGCCGTTGAAGTCTCTGAGCCTGCAAGTTGTCACCCCAAACTATCTGACGTCCACATTACCGACGTTGAAAATTCTCAGTCTTCTTTTGCCTCTCCATAGAGAGTCCTTATAGTCGTGCCTGAATCCTGACACACTAATGAGCAACTCCTCCAGATGCTTTCCAACCTGAAAAGGCAAATGGAAGAGTAGCAAGCGACGATGGGTTGACTCCGTGAGGCGGCTACCCTAAAAAAAAACGCAGCGACTCGTATCCAGACCAGACTCCTCAAGCAAGTTGACATACTGCGAAAATTGCAGTCTTCCCGAACTGCAGAAGAAAGAGCTCGAACTCCCCCATCGTCACAACGTGACGCGGAAGACGCGCGAACCAGGACAGCTTGAAGTGTAACATGTCAGAGACTCGTAATGATGACAACCATGGATTCATATGATGAGAGCCGTCTTGTCACCCGTCATTAACTTCTGAAGTACCCCCACACCGATAGGAATGGCTAACATAATGGGTGATCAGGTAATGGCTTGAACTATAGCTGCAGTAGCCCGAAAGGAGTCCGACTGGATGATAATGACCTCTCAAGAAGTCTCTGACAAAGATTCCCCTACGGATAAGAAGCAAAAGAGAATTGTTGACAAATAGCAATTACAGAACGGCGAAAGCTAAGACTCTGACATCCCTGTCGAATCAGAGAACCAAAATCCTGACTCACCCATCAAGTCGGGAGACCCAGACAACAAGACCAAGGAGGAACCCGAGTCATTTCTTGTAGATCCACATCATCCAGAGCAAGTCCTCCGAATTGGCTCGAAACTGTATCCTTTGGAGAAGATCTTGTTCAAATTTCTTGTTAGACAATTTGGATGTATTCACGTGGGCTCCCACCGATATTCCTGGAATCAATCCTAGTATTATCTACCACAAGCTTCAATCAAGGCGGACGCCAAGCCAGTATAACAGAAAACAAGGAGAATGAACGAGGAAACGGGAAACGAGTCGGGCCATTAGCGGTGAAGTTGATCACCTACTACATACCGACTTCATCTGAGAGATATTCTACCCCGACTGGCTCTCCAATCCTGTCCTCTTGAAGAAGAAGAATGGCAAGTGGGGGGTCTGCATCGACTTCACTAACTTCAATAAAGCTTGCTCAAAGGATAGCTTCCCCCTCTTGAGGATCGTTCAGCTGGTAAAGGCAACAGTGGGCCATGAACTTCTCAGCTTCTTGGATGCCTACGCCGGGTACAACTAGATCAAGATGCACTCATCAGATGAAGACAAAATTGCTTACTGGCCGGGAAATTTATTGCTATAAGGTGATGCCTTTTGGGCTCAGAAACGTCAGGATCATCTTCCAGCGCATGGTTGATAAAGTGATGTCAAACATAAGGATTTCAAACTAATATTTCAATGCATTATCAAACATGTTTTCGTTTTCAAAAAATTGACGTTACCTTGATATAAATTATGTGGTTCAATGTTAGAGATGGTATTGAATTTATGGTTTTGGTTGAAATGAAAGTTCAGCTTTATGGCATTTGTTGGTGATATTTGGTGCTATGTTGTTAATTTCTATGTTTTATAGTTTTGCCTTTGGTGATGTTGCCTAAAGTCTCAATTATTAGCAGTTTTGTGAATTTTATTAATATTTTTTTTTCTTTTTCTTCTTTCTCAACCTTGTCTTAGCAGTTTTGTAGCTAGCCTTGTATAAAATTGTATGCTTAAATTATATAGATTGTGAAAAGAATAATATTTGATTGCAGTACCCCGGACTACTTCATTTTTGCTGTACTCCAAATCAGTTATCCAATTTTATTGCTAGAGAAAAACGTAACCATTGATACGACAATAAAAAAAATGTAAATTGTTGCTATTATTTTTAGATTTGCATAAAATATAATTTTTTTCAGTGATACATACACGATACCTAAAAATATGGAATAACTATTACAGTTATTTTTTTGTGTTGGGGTGTTATTAGAAGGGGGAAAAGTAAAATGAGAGGTAAAAGAAGTAATTATAGTTTATTTTGCATATTAGCCATTCATTCCCTTATTGCTTAGGGTAATATTATCCAAGTGAGAATATTTTATATGAATTTGGGACAAAATAATAATTAGGGTGGCAAAGTGCTAAGTCTTGAAAATAATAAGGTATTTAAGAGTGGGGGGGAAATAATAGGGTATATAAGTGCAATATTAGTAAAACTTTAAGGTATTTTCAAAACTGAAAGAGCGAAACGAGAGAGGTTTTCTCCTATGACTCCTAGATTAATTTTGTACATCTATCCATCTTCAAAGTGAGAGAGCGAGAGAGTAGCCCCCCCTGCACATTTTAGTTATTACGTATCTAATCTCGTTTCATATTTCACGGGTATTCGAGTGATATCTCGGCCATCCGGACTTCGATTCACATGGTTCTGGAGTTGTTGGATTCATGAGGATGAGAGCTACACGTTTACAGTGTTGGTATTGGGTGTTAAGAGAATCGACAAGAGCAAGAGGTGGGTAAAGTCTACCTCCGATTTTAGTTAAAAGCTATGATTCGTGTATTGATTACTATTATAATGATAATTATAATCAAGAGAAGATTGATAGTAAATACATATGATATCAAAATTGTTGTACAAGTTAGTATTTGTAAGTAATAATTGGATAATAGTTGATTAACACCGGTTATACCCGGTGAGTGGACTAAAGAAAGATGGAACAGGAAACCGATAAAAAATCATGGATACTAACTAATTAATAAGAGGTTAATGAAAATCAGCTAAGATAAACAATCACTTGAGGTCCATTAGCCATGAAATTGGGAATTATTGAGTTGGTTGTGTTGATACCTGTATAAACAGAATCCGGAGTTAATACCAAAATTGAACCAAATAAATGAAAGTGAAAATTATCTTGGGATAATTGAAGATAATTGTTATATAGAAATCTTTGTGTAACGGGATTATACAGTATGATATGAATAGCCTAAAATTGAAATATTGATAAATATCTGTTGATATGACTAACCCTGATGGAATTAGGACTAATTGTGTTAACTAGTAACTGTAAATGTAAACTGATAATCGGGAAAGCTAACAACGATGGTTAAGACATGAGTATTATAAATAACAATCGAGATTAAGAAGATTGAAGATTGGTAATATGAATATAAGTTATTGAATCGGGACTATAGTAACAATTAGTGTATAAATCTTGATTGAGAATGAGTAAAAGTGTTGTTAATTACTGATCGTGATTAGTAATAATGAGGTATTGGTGTGTATTGAAAATTGTGGTGTCGGTAGTATGCATTGGATACCCGTAGAACTACCGAGAAACAGTAAGTAAAGTTTTTCATATATAATGTCATGAGTGTTATATATAAGAGACACATATAAGTAAAAATTGGTTATGAAGTAATTCATGTTAATTAAAATCATGCTGATAATTACATGTTATTTACTATGATTTTATTGATAGGATAAGTTACTAAGTATTGGTCATGAAGATTGTGGTATGCTACTTTCTAATATTGTTGCTAATATGGTAATTATTGAGATATATGCATGTAGACAGGGTCTTATACCTATGTGGATGTATGAATATGGATATGTATGGATGTATAGATTGATAAATGCATATTATATATGTATATGCAGGAATACCATGTATAAATTGATGCATGAATGCTATGTATGCATATGGATGTATGAATTAGTGTGTGTGTGTGAGTTGAATATCATGAATGTATGTGAAAATTATAAATTTAACACGGATGATATATGGACCGATTGGTCAGACAACGAAATTTGATTAATAAATTTTAATTTGAATTAATGAGAATCAGTGATATGTAGTAACAGACTAAGTATGAATAGGAATACAAAACTTTTGGTATAGTGATAGACTGGATCGTAATTAATTGTCCTAAACTTAGAATATGGTATATATTGCCTATAACGAATATTCTCTGGATAAAAGAATTAGATAGCTAAGAAATGGGTTGTGAATTTCATATATGTGTATATATTTGCTTGTAAATCATAATAAATTTTCCATCCTTATGATCATAAAATTTTAAGTGATGATGAAGCTAAGATGATTTCTTGTTCAAATCAAATATTGAATAACTGGTGGTGGGGATGAAATACTAATGTCTGTTAAATCATGACATCTATTAGTTGACTAACTTGAAGGATAAGTCAATTAGAGTGCTTCTATCAACTTGTTAGTTTTTGTTACATCTATTAGTCATTCGTCGCACATGAGTTATTATAAATATGCAAATTTGTGGTACTCATTCGTGTTAGTGATTTTAAGAATATTGCATGTTATTTATTGTTAATTTATCGGAGGAATGGATTAGGTGGAATTGGAGGTGATCGAAGACGTTGTGTTATTAGAAAAAAAATTGGAGGAAGGGACCAGGTGGAACCAGAGGTTATCAAAAATTGTGTATTATAAAAAAAATATATTGGAGGAAGGGATCAGGTGGAACTGGAGGTGATCAAAGACAATATATTATTAAAATTATGAGAGGAAGGGACCGGGTGGACCTAGAGGTGATTGAAGATGGTGTATTAAATATTTATGGTATAAAATTTGATGTTTTGATTACTACCATATCCATTACAAGTATGCGCACGCGCGCACGCACACACAGAGGGAGACTTATGTCCTTCCAAAAAGATTTGAACCCGAATCCTTCCCACTCAAATACAACCATCCAACAATCGAATACAAGATCCACTTCATTAAAATTGATTTATATTATTTCAAGTATCTATAAGTCAAAAATAAAGTGTTTTGAATACTTTTTGCCCATGCATCAAGTAGGAAAAAACGGACGGCATAAATAGTGAGTTGGTTAGTTTAACAGAACATTTAAAACCTAACAAAATTTGTTTTGTAGGGGTTTTTAAATGTCTAGATCATAATGAAAGGCCGGATCAAGAATTCGTATGTCTAAAGACATAGATCTAACCAACTCACTACTTTCGGCCGTCTATTTTGCGTCGCTTGATGGATGCGCAAAAAGTATTAAAAACACTTGATTTTTGGTTTATAGATACTTGAAATAATATAAATCAACTTCAACAGAATGGATCTTGTATTCAAATGTCGGAGGGTTGGTTTTGAGTGGGGAGGATCCGGGCTTAAATCCTTTTGGAAGGACACAAGTGTATATATATATATATATATATATATATATATATATATTGGTGTGTTAATTATTATCTAGATTTAATTGTTTTACTCTCTGAGCCATTGGGAATGATTGAAATGGAAACAATCGTAGACTAATTGGATGATTCTTTAGATAATAAGATAAATGAAATCTTAATTGTAAAACCCATCTTATTTAATCATCAGTTAATACCCTTGCAGTGGGTAATGCCTAAGGAATCAGTCCACGCACCAAAATAGAGAAGTGGATGTAATCAAATCACAAAAAAAAAGACAATCACAAACACACAGAATTATGTGAAAAATCCGAAGAGGGAAAATCACGGAGAGGGAGAGAGAAATTCCACTATATTAATGGCAATTACCATAGGGTTCTCTGGATTCACGTGAACGTGATCCCTTTCATGTTCGAAGGATCTCTTATTTATACAGGTCGTGTCAAATAGATAAGGTTAGGAAATCCTGCTCAGTTTGAACACTTAAGTTTCTTATCTCGATAGTCATTGAGCTGAACACATTAGCTTGAACTGATATAGGGGGGAGAGAGTCCATCTTTCTCTGGTCGTCTGTGCTTGGTTACAGATGGGGACGAACTGCTTTCGAGAGGTAATTGCCTTATTTGAATGAGAATTGGGCTTAGAGATAGAGATCTCTGTAATCAGATCTGACTCTTCTACTAATTAGACCCGTTCGAAATTCGAATTGGACAAAGGTACCAGATTGTATATTCTGGAAGTTGCCACACGTCGCATATCTGTCAAAGCTAGATAGACATGTGTCATGATCTAGGGCAGGTTAGAAAGTGACCACTATAGATGCCCTTTCTGCTCCCTTCTCTTTAGAAGAGGTCTTCCCTCGGGGGGTTGCAGGTTCTCGGAAACTATGATGGAGAGGGGAGCAGAACAAAATGAGAACTTTCTGGGCATGACTCAGGGTTCCTATTGTCGTTTCAGGTTTTGTCATGTAGTGGTGTGTGTGGCCATACAGTCAGGCAGAGCCTTAAATGTGCGTCACCTTCGCTACAGCGTCGATTGGGTTACCGCCACTTGTAAGACGCTGCATTCGAGGTGGGTATCACATATCTGGGGTGACGATGTTGACTTTATCCGTCGTAACACGTGTAAGGCACTGATCAAGTGACAATTCGTTCCTCTAGGGTTATGAGGACTATGCTCTAAGATTTTGAGCACTTTCCCCTAATTTCTGCTTCGTCTTCTTCTTTCTTTAGATCTTCCAATCCCAGCTGTTTTCTTATTTTTACCTAATGAAGAAGGGGGCAAATCTGGTTCTTCCGACGATGCGGACAAAGGAAAGTCCACCATGGAGGAGAAGGGGAAGAGAACTTCCCATCGTATCAGGATCGGGATGGACTTCGATCTAAAAATCTCAAAGCTTCGCGACCAGGAGGCGGTGGATAAATACCTAGCTAGCTATGGCTTTTAATTGAGCTCGGGGATAAAAATAGACTTTTGCCCCAACGATGTTGATGTTTCTTCGGCGTCACCTAATAAAGAGGGTGTATATATGCATCCCCCAGTGCTGGCACTGGGATTAAGGCTGCCGATGATGAAGCTTGTTCGCAATGTTTTGATTTTTTATGGGGTCGCCCCTTCTCAGCTATCGGCGGTGACCTGGCGTACTATTCTGGGGTTTGAGGCCCTCTGTGATTTGTACGCTCCCGAGGCTTGTCATTCTGAGGTTTTCAGCGTCGCGTGCTTGCTGAGGAAGACCACTCTAGGTGCGGCTACTTTATCCTCCAGAGCAGGGTGGAAAAGATTATCGTCAACATAGTCGACAGCGGCTACGACATGCGAGACACCGTGGTTCGGGTGTCCGGTCCATGGGATGCCAACTTGGAAGATTAGCGCGGGACAGTCTCGGTTGTCTAGAACTGGGATGAGGCACTCACGGGGAACCTTGCCTACCGCCGATGTCGAGCCGAAGTCGAGAATCTGACAGCTGTTGACTTTAATAGTCGCAATTGGAGTTGGCTGTTGAACTCAAACAGACCTCCAGTACCGCCAGTTATTCTGAGGGCGCCTGCTTCGGGTAAGGGCCAGCTTGCCCCTCAGCCTGAGGAATCTGTTCAGGAAGAGAGCAATCCTGATTCCAGGATGGAGGAGTTTACCCGAGGGGTAAGCCAACTAGTCATTAATCCCGAAGAGCCGAGAGTCCGAAGGGGATGACTCCCAACAAGAAGAAGAGGGCTCTTGCTCAGTCTTCGCACCTTCTGCAACCGGGGGTATATTCTGGATTTCTTTAGTTTTCTGTTAGTGAGTGTTGTCTCCCGATGCCTTGTTTTCTTTTGGCAGAAGAAACGCCAGTGTTGGTTCGATGAGTCCAATGACGAGGGGATGATGAGTTTGCTCGAAGCCGCGACCACTCCCCCCGTGCACGCCCACAGAGCAGCCCTCCGTTGCCAAGGAGGATTGGGTTGAATCCTCCGACCATGTGGAAGATACTCTGGGGACTTCGCTCGCCCTTAGAACTGCTGAAGAGGTTACGGATACAACCTCGATGGTGCCAGCAGGGCTTTCTACTGCTACGTTGCCTTTCGAGGATGGGACTGAGGCGATGGCGCCCCCTAGCTTGGTTGATGTTGGGCTTGAGTCTTCACATGGGCTTGAGAGGGTGGATGTTGCTGAGCGTCTTCCGTCTGCGGACGGTGCAAGGATCATCGGTGGTGTTAGCTCTAGGGGGCTGTCGCATAGTCCCTCGAGGTGTCTTCAGGGAGGACCAGTGCCAATTTTGATTTGAGATTGTTCCTCCAAAGAGCGCTGTCAAGATGGCCCTCGGGTATGGCGATTTCCTCAGAGGGCTTGAGGAACTCAAGGCTCTCTCCTTGAAGGAGCGGAGATGGCGCATGAAGAACGATGTTTTCACACAAAGTAGCGTGATGACTTTGTTTGGTGTTATTTGTTTATGTGCTGTCTGATTTTGGCCTTCTTTTCAGAACACGTACTCATCTCGGAGTTACTGGATGACCACGAGATGCTCTGAAGGCGAAGGAGGGCGAGGTGGCTGATTTGCACTGGGGGATAGAGGAGCTTAGTGTTGCGGGGAAGGCGGCGACTGAGGAGATCAGTCGGCTCAAAGTGGATTTGTGCCACGAGGTGACGACTCGCTCGAGTCGGGAAGAGGAGCTGGCGCGACTCAGGGAGGAGCTAGGGAAAAAAGGGCTCAGAGATGTTGAAGAAGGACTCCACTCCAACAAAAGGAGTCTGTACTGCTAGTTGCTTAGCAGGCACTTGACTAGACGCGTCAGCGTGCAGAGGGTGGGGAAGCTACCCTGAGGTCCAAGTGGGACACTCTTGAAAAGATAATAGAGTGCCTTAACGATGACTTGAATAGGGCACAGATTTCCCTCGATTAAGCAGAAGCGCGTGAGTAGGAGGTTGTAGCTGATTATCATCGCGCGCTGAAGGTGTTCAAATCCAAGAAGTACAAAGAAGGATACGAAGACGAGAAGCGTGGGGATATCTCCAAAGTACTCGCTTGACATTGGGTCTTCTTTAAGGGTGAAATCAGGATACTCTTGAAGGCGGCGCTACCCATGTTGCCGAGGTGGAGGCCTCTCTAAATGCTCTGTCTAGGAATGCAGCACCCTGACATCGGGGCTCCTACTGACCGCACCTGATGTGGGGAGGGTGGTCGGTGTTTTCTCAGTTACAGTTGGGGAGACCTTTCCGAATACTCTGCCCAACGACGCTGCGCTCCTGGAGATGAGCATTCCATCGGCTATTCCTGATGTTGGGCACGTGGCCCAGGCTGCCATCGAGGAAGCAGCTTTTCTGACTTCCACTCCCGAGGCCTTTCGAAAAGGCAAATGCCAAGCAAGTGAATGAGAGTTTATCTTCTTTGATTTTTTTACTATTGATTGTAAATATCTGGTGTAATCTTTTAAAAAGAAATAGTTAGGTCTTTGGGTTCCGCCTCTTTTTGTACATCTTCTTCCCTTTGTGTTTTAAGGTCGTAGTAAATGCGGGTCCGACATGCTTCTTCTGTCTGTCTTCTGACTCAGTGGTTGGTGGTCAGAGGGAGAGCCTTCGGAGGCTGGGAACGTCTTCTGCTTGCATAGGCTTTGAGGAGGTTTGTGCTTTGGGCGAGGAGCCACTCGAGGAGATCAGGGGCTCCGGGCCTAGGAGAAGAGAGAAGGAGGTGAAAAAAAAACCTGGATGATGAGCCTAGATCGTTATTGGACTTTTTGAATACCTGGCGTGAGAAAGTAGCCGTGGGTGTAACGCCCCGATCCCGCAGTACGGGAACGTTATGGCGGTGTACATACGCAGGGCGGAGATACCTTCACGTATGTACGCTAAACCTCTGTACAGAAAATAGTCTCCATATATACAAGTGTTCCAGCATTAAATAAGTACAAGAATACCTGCAAAAAGAGGTTAGTGATCAAAACAGATATGAATACATTGGGATAAATAAGATAACAGAAACAAATCACAAAGATACCTATGATGGTCTCGATGATGAGTCTCCTATGTGAATGCCAGTATGATATCTCGAATCTCCAACCTGGGCACGCAAACCCAGGGTCGTCAGAAAGCGACCTAGTGAGTGATAAAATGAAGAAGGCAGTAATATGTACTATAGTAATACAAGCACGATAATAATATATAATACATGTTTATGTAATAGTGATACCATATAATAGAAATTTAATAATCTGTAGAAATATAACAATGTCATATTTTAATACCATCACCAATAGCATGTTATCATCGGGTCATGTCTACAGTAGTCTCATGTTTGTATATAATAAACTTTGTTGACGTGATGCATGTGAACATGTAGATGAAGTATGCAACCATTCTATAGCGATGTGAGCATACGGGAATAGTGTCTATAGGATATATAGGAACTAAAGGCATGCAATGCATGGTATACGTGTACATGAAGAGTGTGTCACCACATGAAGTGTAACAAGTATCAGGTAATGTAGCAAAATCTACAGGTAACATGATAGTGGATAAAATATCAGAAATAGTAACAAGTACAACTATACAATAGTATACATGTATCAAGTAAGTCATGTTATTTATACAATAATAACAATTAGTACCACCTGGTATTTTAATCAATCTCTTTCAGTGTCCCATACCACTGGCAGTTCATACTGGAGCCCACACTCCAGTAGAACCCATCCGGACATGGCGTACGGGTACCATTATCCAAACGAGAGAGTGACTAAATAACAAGTGTTCTTGTCGTCATTATTGTTTATACTGTTTTATTATGTTAATTGAAAACTAAATGGTCGAGGAGCTCTTATCAGGTAGGTGTATCCCGTGCATACCCGGGATCACGGCCTTAAACGGACCCCTAGCTGCTGAGACTAGGGCCCTCCGCTAAGATGGAGCACGAAACAAGAAATCGGAGCTCATGGAGCTATATACAATCGGTAGGCAGCACTACCATCCCTGAGTGGGACTAACAATATGGATCCAGTACATCCACCCGATAAGATATAATCAACTGTCAAATCTCCCCCATCCCCAAGTTATATTTATTATATTTAAAGTACACAGTGTAGCAAGAACAAGTACAGTGCATTGTACATGTAACATGATAACAGGACCTGAGCTCTGTTGATAGCATAGAACAAGATAACGGGAAATGAAAAACAATAGATGTGGGATTCTAGAGGTGGCCCCGTGGCTTGGACCCACATGGCACTTAGTTCCACACATCGCATATCAACAGCTCACATGTCCAGTAACGGGAATATCAATATCAATAACGGGAAATAACCATGTAACGGGAATACAGGACGGACTACTCATGTAACAATAATCCATGTAACATAAACAGTGGTCAATATAACGGAAATATAAGAATATCCATGTAGCAATAATATAAACTATGATCCATGCAACAGGAATACATAGACAATCAATGCATGTAGACCGGTGAGTCTATATAACAGTGGTGTAGGACATGAAGTAACTATGCACAGAGTGTCCATGTAGCGGTATCCCGTGTAATAGCGTATCCATATATCAGTAGTTCACAAACATGCAGTAATAGTATCGTGAATCTCAGTATCTATGTAATGGTGAGACATGTACATGGTGAAGGTTCACCTAGAGGGGGGGTGAATAGGTGATGGCTAATCTAATGGTCACTTAATGCCAAATGATGCAAATAATGCGGAAGCTAAAAAACAATTATGACCTAATTAAAACTTTTACACTAAACACTATGTATAACACAAGAGTGTTGCCGAATTCCCCGTGAAGGGCTCTGGACAAACTCCTCTAGATTCCCCTTGAATGGGTTGAGGTGCCGCGTTGGCTCTCTTGGTTGAATACAAGTGTTAGCAAGCTAACCCAAGCAAGTATATCAATTTAAGCACACAAATATATCATGCGTATAAAGATAGACAATAATTGAATGCAAGATATAAAAGAGACAAAGAGAGAGAGTGAGCAATCGCAAACACAAGGGTATGTTTCGAGGTTCGAGCACACTTGCTCTGCATCCCCGCCTTCGACACACGAAGGATTTCCACTATGCAAGATCCCAATGGATCTCTCCTCGGTGCCGCAACACCTACAAGCCCTCGGACTCTCTAGTCCCTTACACACCGCAAGCCCACCGGCTCGCCGAGGCCGCACCTCAATCAACAAGAGTTCGCACCCGAACCCTAAACAACCACGAGCACACTTGCCCGTCTCCTCAAAGAACAAATGAAGTCTTTGGTGATCACAACACTTTGATCACCTAAAAACAATCTCACTACAACACACCTATAGGATGAATAATCAATGGATAGCTCAAGTGTGGTGTGAGAAAAACAAGGATGAGAGTGGTGGAGGAAAACTCAAAGACTTTCTTTTAAACACTCTTGATAAAACTTCCCTTTAGATAGGAAATATTTGCTCTCTATTTTGTGGAGAAAACCCTTTTAAAAGTCTGGGAAAAACTGGCTCTAAGAGACTCCAAAATCTTGTGTCAAAACAATGACAAGACCCCCAATTTATAGGCTGCCAGAAAACTAGCCGTTGGGATCTGTCAGAACTGCCGGTCGACCGGCCCGGTCGACCGCCAACGGTCGGATTTCTGACCGTTGGAGCCACGGTCGACCGGTGCGGTCGGCCGAACTTTCCAGAGAGCACTGCTCTCTGGAGCGGTCGCCGGCACGGTCGACCGTCCATCAGTACACAAAGGCGTGCACGTTTGTGCACGTTGATTTGTCACATACATTGCATTTATGTTGTCACTTTACCACACTTGTTTGCTAATAAATGATATTAATAAGTGTCTTTTTTCTTTGCTAAATGTAGGCCCAAATGCTCAAAGGAATAAAAGAAGAACAAGCCCAAAAGCCCACTTTATTCTGAATTAATTCAGAATAAATTCGAAGTGAAGAAATCTGGGCTATATCTTGGCATATCAAGGGGTTGAGAAAAACTCTCCTTGAATCGAGGAATCGAAGCTAGAAAATCAAAAGCCGATTCAGTCAGCGGTTGAAGAAGCAACAAGAAAACCAGCAGGAGATACGAGCCCCACTTCAAACCAGGAGCCACCCCCCTCTTGATGTGGCCACCTGGCCACACTAATGCCGCAAAAACGCGGCAATAGCCGCGTTTTTGCGGCAATCTTGGGGAGTTAGGGGGAGCGTTTGCTCCCCCGACCTCCCCGGGATCTTGGTGGTTGGGTTTTCTGCCTATAAAAGGTCATATTGTGTACTGAAAAAGAGGCCAATGCAGAGTTAGGATCTTAGACTAGTTTTTCCATTTTGTAGTTTAGTCTTTACTTTTATGTAACTTGTATGTAGCTTAGGGTAGAAGAAGATTCATGTAAGTAAGAGAGAGGGGCTGATGTTGAGAGTGACACCGACGATGTACCATACTCCTTTCTTTCATTGTCTCAGCAAGCAATAAAGGTAACATTTGTTTATGTTTGTAACTTTAATTTCTGTTTTGTTTTGCTTTCCTCTTCCTTTTCTACTTCACCTTGGTTGTATGTGTTGAGTCTACAAGTGAACTCTAAAGCAAGTACACCGATGCTACGTAAGAGCCAGCGATAGTTCATGAAGACGTTCTCCTCTTCCAAGCTCGCATCACTTCGTTCTTCTTATGCTTGACGATATAATGTGCATGGGGACCGAGTTCGAGTTTATGATCTATGCGTTGAACGCCTCCGAAGTAAAAAGGTAGAACTTGCAAAAAGGTTTCCAAGTAAGTCATCACTCAACCTAGGTAAGTATCTCTTTACTCCTTTTCTTTTCTTTCTTAGTTTAGATCACCAACCACTTCTTCCAAATCGTTTTCATTCTTCTCCACTTCATTGTACATAGTCGTTTTTCATCGTTTTCTGATTTTTCACCTTCTTCATCTCTTGCTTTCTCTCTAACTTTAACTATAACTTTCTTTTTTTTTTCTTAACTTTAAAAACAGAGAAGAACTCTCGTTTGGTTTTGATAACGATTTCAATAAAACTGTAAAAAGCTTCCATCGCAAACCCTCCTTGTGGATCACGACCCGCATAGCCACTTGCTATAGCGGAAGAATTGAGCACTTGCATAAGTTTATTATAAGATCTGAAATTCTGTAATTTGTGTGCAGGTTTTGCCTCAATCAAATTTTGGCGCCGTTGCCGGGGAGGGTAAAACGGTTTTTAGTGAAATCTGAATTTTTATTACAAATTTTTTAGAACTAAACGAATTTTCTTCTCTGTTGCAGGTTACAGGGCAAGCAAAGCAGAAAATTATTATTGCAGTGACATATAAGTGGCCTTGGGCCTCTGTTCCAAAAAGCAGAGACCAAGGGCCCTCTGAATTGCCGCGTTTCCACGGCAAAAGCCGCGGATCCGCGGCAAGGAAGAGTTGACTACTAACAGCTTTTTGCAGGGCTGCTTAGTGTAAAAAATTCTAGTTTGCTGCAACTTTAATTTTTCTTATATGCCATAACAAAAACCTGCTAATAATCAATAGTAAAAAGCAGTGTTTTAAATATCCCCGATATAACCCCGATATTGCCCCGATATTGCGTTTACGGCACCTAGCCGCAATGATTGGCACATCCAAACCGATATAGCGATTTTCACCCAAAATTGCCGATAAATCGGCATGGACCCGATATATCGGCCGCAATTTCGCCGATTTTGGACCCGATATAGCGTTTTACACTCAATTTGTATGTTAGATATTTGGGCAATTCGAGCGATGTGGCAATGTGACATTTGTGAAGATTCTACACTTGAATAGTGATTATGCATTTATAAGCTTAATGCAAGTTATCAAGTCAAGTATATGTTAAACATATAAGTATGATGTTTTATGTAGCTTTATATAATTTATGAATATATTGTCTTATTGAGATGCAATTTAAGACAAGAAGATATGTATATTTACAGTCCGATTTTGACATCCGATTTTTGAAAATATCCCCGATATGTCCCCGATATATCCCCATCCCCGATAAATTTTTCCGGCCGATATAGCCGCTGTGGCCGCCATTTAGAACACTGGTAAAAAGTTGTTGCAAAAGTTAAAAATTGACTAGTCGTTTGCATTTTAGGCACGCGTATTTTCAATTCATTTACTTTTACTGTTGAAGAGTGCTGGAGCAAGGTATGTATGCATAGCATATAGTTTAGGAAACATTCTTGGGTGATTTTGCTTTTGAATGCTACTTTCCTATATCTTGCACACTTACACGAATCAATTCTAAGGGCACTAACCCATAACAAGATAAGGTGGGGATTTAATCACCCTTCCTTAGCCCAAAAATCAGATTCCAAGCACTCACTAACCCAAGCCTAACTAAAATTGAGTAGACGTTGGCCCTAGGGACATCTCGGACTCAATTAGGAGATTATCCTAAGGGGGAAAAATGTTGGAATCTAACTCCTGCAAAATCAGTGTCTAGGAAAGGGATTGAGGGCCGAAAGCCCGAAGGTTGGTGGTTATTTAATTAAGGAACGTCTTTGACGGAAAACCTCCCACCAACCTTGCCCTGACCTGGCTGATTAGCTTGTGGTTAAAGTCTACATTAGACCTCCCGTGGACAGTCTAACCAGTTAGGAGTCGTCTAGGTCCTAAGTCTACCCTAACCTAGGCTAGAATTTTTTTCTTTTTGTTTGTTTATTTGTTTGTATTCTATTGTGTGATATGGACTATAATAATAATTTTTTCAACTATAATAATAATCCATATTACACATCAAACTCTTTTTCGGATATTACCAACCCGGCATATCATGACTTTAACAAACCTAGTGTGCCAGATTGGTCTTATCCGAATCAATATGACCCCTACCCCCCATCTAATAACTATAATTTCTATAATGATTTCAACTCTTCACCGAGTCAGTGGGGATTCACCTCCCCCGAGCATAATTATCAACCAACTTGTCCTCCTTCTCCACCTAGTCCACAATATTTTCAAGAGTCATACTCAGTTCCACCAGTCCAAAATAGAAAACCATCAATTTTGGAACGGAGTATGCGTGAGTCCAAACAACAATCACAAAATCTGATGGACTCACAATTTCATTATCACTTCCAAAACAACTCTTCATCTTTTCAACAAGACAATGAACCCATCAATTATGAAAAGATGCTAGAAGCCATGACTCATGCTCAAAATGCTAGAAATCGTGACATAGATATGATGGTCGAATCTCTACGTTCCCACCGTCCTGATGTCACTTACCATTCTGTTAGAGCAGAAGAGTCATGTAATTTTGGAAATCAAGATTCCATTTCAGCACAACCATGTGAACTTACCCAAACTCCAAATGATATTGATAGTTTGGCTAGTTTTCCTTTTCCTGAAATAGAACTTGCAAATGATTATGATCCTGAACCCCAACTTAGTGATTCAATTCTATTTCCTGATTCGATTATGACTCCGGTATCTTCACCTGACTTTAATCTTTCCCGGAGTCAACATTGGATCTTGTACCAATTCATAAAGAAATTGAATCACCCATCTTTGAGGATCATGTTGAACTTGACCAACTTTACAATTTTGAAAATCCCATGGATAAATTGGCAAGTTCTCCAATTTTGATATTGAACTCAATGAGATATGTGACCTAGATTCTCACATATGTGATCCAGTTCAACTTTTTGAATCAATATTGACTCCTGTTTTATTACCAAACTTGAATAATATTCTAGAGTCAGTTTTGATTCCCCCACCTATCATTCCTGAACTGGAATCACCCATATTAGGTCACATCCCATTGTTGGAAAATACATGTGGACTGGAGTTTCAATTTCTTGACTTGGACCCAATTTCTGAGCCTATTTCGACTCCTGAACCTTTACTTGACTTAAGTTACCTTCCTGAGTCGGTATTAGTTCCTGTCCTTCCTGAGTCCAAGTCAACTGTTCTATCATTTCATACTCCATTCTGGGACGAGGTGGTTGACAAATTTGACTCCGAAATCAATTATGGAATTTGGAAATTAGATGGGGTTAAATTTTTAATAAAAATTCTTAATGGATTTATCTTTTTAGTGGGTCATATTAAAGATAGTACTGGTGGGTTCCTTCGAGACCCAAGAAAAGTTGATTGGGCCATGTTTCGTGGACCAATCAGACCACCACCGGAACCACCACCTTAAGGTAACCTTTTCCTTCCCTGCCGTCTTTTTCATGCATCTATGCATTAATTCATACATTGAGGACAATGCATGAGATAGGTGTGGGGGAGGGTCTAACATAACTTTTCTTTTTCTTTAAAAAAAAAATTTAAAAAATTATTAACATTTTTCTTTACTTTTAAAAAACTTTTTGAAAAATAGAAACAATATTTTGACTTATTTTTGTAAGAAATTAAGTTAATTTAAGGAATAGGAAAATCCAAATTAGGACTTCTTATACTTGGTCAAATAAGATTATTTGTTTGATTTATAGAGTTAGGAAGATAATTTGTCAAAGTAATTTAGTCTTAATCTTTACCTTGATGAAATATGCACACTTCATACACTTACACACTTAGGGTTCAAAAACAAAGATTCTTATGCCTTATAAAAAAAAAAAGAAAAAAAAGAAAAATAAACAAATCTAATTATTGATTAGCTAGGTGCTTTGGCCTAAGCAAGCCTTAGTATTTATGCGAAAGATAATTAGATAAGTTCGAAAAAAATGATGAATAAATCTAATTATTGATTAGCTAGGTGCTTTGGCCTAAGCAAGCCTTAGTATTTATGCGAAAGATGATTAGATCCTCTGATTAAGCTGGGTATTTGTGCCTAATAAAGAATAAGTATTCACGCCTAAAAGGGATTCATATAATAAAGTCCTTAGTTTTGTGGCCTTGTTTGCTCGAGTCCTTAAGTCCTAGGGGTGTCTTCTCACCTGGTGCCCTAAGACCGTTTGGTTTGGGAGTCATCGATTAGAGGCTCGTTACATGGGCAGATTAGAAAGCCTAAACTAAGGAATAATACCACCAAATATATATATATATATATAAATAAAATAAGGCATAAGAGTTAGAGTTAATGAACCCTTAGTCAAAATTTTCACAGTCACAAGGTGCATATGACTTAGGGTAAAGTAATAGACTAGATGAGAAGTACAATTTGACTCCTTACTTTGATTGATAACAAATTTTTGAATAGAGACTAAGTTTAGGAATGAAAGATTCGATTTTCCTATAACTTATAGATTGCTTAGATCTTACAATCATATTTCAAATATTTTTCTCTTTCAAAATGCTTTTCGAAAATACTAACTCTTTATTTCCCTTTCTTTATGGATTTTGTGGGTGCAATCCGCTGAAAACCCTCACGAGACAAAACTCGTCCTCTAGGGGGAACCTAGAGGTTTAACGGCTTGTTGCACATGCTCAGTGCAATCGCGTGACCTGCGAAAGTGGTCTAATAATTGATTCGAGTTAGTCTAATGTTTTGCTCGAGGGCGAGCAAAAGATAAGTGTGGGGGTGTGATTTGTCACATACATTGCATTTATGTTGTCACTTTACCACACTTGTTTGCTAATAAATGATATTAATAAGTGTCTTTTTTCTTTGCTAAATGTAGGCCCAAATGCTCAAAGGAATAAAAGAAGAACAAGCCCAAAAGCCCACTTTATTCTGAATTAATTCAGAATAAATTCGAAGTGAAGAAATCTGGGCTATATCTTGGCATATCAAGGGGTTGAGAAAAACTCTCCTTGAATCGAGGAATCGAAGCTAGAAAATCAAAAGCCGATTCAGTCAGCGGTTGAAGAAGCAACAAGAAAAACCAGCAGGAGATACGAGCCCCACTTCAAACCAGGAGCCACCCCCCTCTTGATGTGGCCACCTGGCCACACTAATGCCGCAAAAACGCGACAATAGCCGCGTTTTTGTGGCAATCTTGGGGAGTTAGGGGGAGCGTTTGCTCCCCCGACCTCCCCGGGATCTTGGTGGTTGGGTTTTCTGCCTATAAAAGGCCATATTGTGTACTGAAAAAGAGGCCAATGCAGAGTTAGGATCTTAGACTAGTTTTTCCATTTTGTAGTTTAGTCTTTACTTTTATGTAACTTGTATGTAGCTTAGGGTAGAAGAAGATTCATGTAAGTAAGAGAGAGGGGCTGATGTTGAGAGTGACACCGACGATGTACCCTACTCCTTTCTTTCATTGTCTCAGCAAGCAATAAAGGTAACATTTGTTTATGTTTATAACTTTAATTTCTGTTTTGTTTTGCTTTCCTCTTCCTTTTCTACTTCACCTCGGTTGTATGTGTTGAGTCTACAAGTGAACTCTAAAGCAAGTACACCGATGCTACGTAAGAGCCAGCGATAGTTCATGAAGACGTTCTCCTCTTCCAAGCTCGCATCACTTCGTTCTTCTTATGCTTGACGATATAATGTGCATGGGGACCGAGTTCGAGTTTATGATCTATGCGTTGAACGCCTCCGAAGCAAAAAGGTAGAACTTGCAAAAAGGTTTCCAAGTAAGTCATCACTCAACCTAGGTAAGTATCTCTTTACTCCTTTTCTTTTCTTTCTTAGTTTAGATCACCAACCACTTCTTCCAAATCGTTTTCATTCTTCTCCACTTCATTGTACATAGTCATTTTTCATCGTTTTCTGATTTTTCACCTTCTTCATCTCTTGCTTTCTCTCTAACTTAACTATAACTTTCTTTTTCTTTTTCTTAACTTTAAAAACAGAGAAGAACTCTCGTTTGGTTTTGATAACGATTTCAATAAAACTGTAAAAAGCTTCCATCGCAAACCCTCCTTGTGGATCACGACCCGCATAGCCACCTGCTATAGCGGAAGAATTGAGCACTTGCACAAGTTTATTATAAGATCTGAAATTCTGTAATTTGTGTGCAGGTTTTGCCTCAATCACACGTCGGTCGACCGGTCCGGTCGGCCGACTCCTGTATTAGTCGACTATTAAAGGTCACTAGTCGACTTATACGAAGCCTGAAACAGTTTTCTGGGATTTAAAAGGTTTGTCTTTTTGGCTCATATAAAATCCCATAAAATACTTAAAAATCTACAAAAATAGTTTTACCAATATATTTTGATATACAAACATGCTTGTACAAAATCAAGACATGTTATAAAAGATTGGACTATTTTTGTAACTTGAAAATATTTGGCTCATGATAAAAACTGTATTTTTCTAAAACAATATTTTTCAAAACATATATCTCCAAATCTTCATCAAATACAAAAACAAGATATACTTTTAAGGCATAGTGTGTATGGATATGATCCATTACACAATCATAATGAAATATCTATGTTTTTGTCATTAAGCTCTAAACTTGATTTTGGATAAAAGATATGTATACATGAAAATACCAAAATCAACAAAACACTTGAAATCTTCACTTGAATACATATTTGGATTTTGGTTAAAATTCTTTTCTAAAACAAATTAAATCAAGAGTGTGTGTGTGTAAATGTACTTGAGCAATCCACCAACTATCTATCCTTTACATTTTTAACTAAAATAAAAACAAAATCTTATACCTAGACACAAGTCTTCATCTTCTTGAAGTCTTTACTTGAAGGCTTCTCATCTTCTTGACTTGGTCCAAGCTTGATTCAAAAGCTCCTTGGATCACACCGTGCTAGCTCCAAATCTTGATATTTTGCCCTTTGTTGAGCTATGCACCTACTAAGATCTTGATAATGAATCTGTCACTAATTAAACACAAGATCATTAGTAAACATAACTTCATGAGTTGATCATCATCAAAACTAGGGTGATAGGCCTTTGGGCCACACATGGAACAACATGAAATAACGATATCCAGTGTAACGGATATTTACATGCAATACAGTGTTCAGTGTACCATTGGGTCGGTAATGGTGACAGTGTAATAGTGACAATATCTGATATAATGGAATACGCGTGTATCATTGCACCTGCAGCAGTATTGCGTAGCCATAATAGATGTCCATGAGTTGACATTTGTCCAGTGATGTGATGATGCAATAAAAACATGTGGAATGAAAATCTAACCATTTAAATATGATCATCTCTCACCTATATGTTATATTAAATCATGAAGCAGATGAAAGTATTATTTTATTGTTTATGTTTACTAAAATATCATACATTTTCTTATTACAAATCATGACTTCTCTATAATTAAGTTATTAATCAACATTCTAGTGATTTACCCATAATTATGATTTATTAACTAAAGCAATCACTCAATTTATTAAACATGAATAAATATAATTTATAAAAAACGAAAACACTCGCAAACTAACCATGGGAAGGTAGCTCTCTTTCCCACGATCGCAACGGTTCGGAGTCCGGATGCTCCAGATATCATCCGAACACTAAAAACCACATAAAAGGGGTTAACTATGTAATAAAAATATATCAATTGCAAATAGTATAAATTATAAGGGGGTTCTCTGTAATATTATCTTTATTGGGTTTTGGATGCGGGTTTGGGCTCTTAACGGGTCGGGTTTGGATCCAATACCCAAACCCTTAACTTAAGTATAATGGGTAAATGGGTTATTTGGTTAGAGGGCTAACGGGTTTGGGTTTAAATGGGAATTGGGTTTATACCCAATAAGAGAGAGTGTGTGAGAGAATAGAGAGAATGAGAGAGAGAACAGGGAGGGACGGCAGGGGCTGGCGGCGGCCAGCCCCGCCAGCATCTGCGGCGGCCCGCCGGCGGTAACTCCGCCCCGCCGGCGGCGACGCCCGGAAAAACGAGAGCTGGGGAGAGAGAAAGATGGAGAGAGAGAAAAGAAGAAGAAAAAGAAAAGGATAAAGAAGCAGAAGAAGAAGACAGGAAAAGAAGAAGAGAAGGAAAAGAAGAAGAAGAAGAAAAGAAAAGAAGAGAAGAAGAAGAAGAAAAGGAAAAGAAGAAGAAGAAGAAGAAGAAGGAAAAGAAGCAGGAGGAGAAGAGGGGGTGGTGCCCGGTGGCACGCCGGCCACCGGGGCGCGCCAGCTCGCCAGTGGCAAGGCTGCCGGCGGTCGGCCTCCTGGGCTGAAAAAAAAAACAAAGAGAGGGAGAGAGAGAGAGGCAGTGAGTAAGAGAGGAAAGAGAGAGGAGGAGAGAGAGAGAGGAGAGGGAGTTTGAGAGAGAGAGAGGATGTGCGAATTACAGAGGGAGAGGGAGAGAGAGGGAGATTTTTAAAAATAGAAGAGAGAGAGATGGCAGTGGGAAAAATCTAAAGAATTGGAGAAGAAGAGGGAAAAAGAAGAGAGAAAGAGTTTTATATGTTTAATTAATATTATTTTATTCGGTAAAAATTTAGCTAGCTCCGAACGGGTCCCAACAATTACATAAAATACAGAATATTATCCCGAGACATAATATGAAAACGGTTTGAAGAAATTCAATCTGGCTTGCAAATTAAAAATCCTGGAATGTATCGCCCGATATTAGGCGACACCGATTTGGCCCGATTTTGGAATAATTCAGAAAAATTTTCAAAAATACCCTAACATAGAGAATATGATTCTAAGACGAAAAGTGAAAGCTGATTCTAAAAACTCAACTCTATTTGTGAATTAAAAATCGTAAAGCCGATTATCGGTATCGGTCGACACCGACTACGGAGATTTTCCACAATAATCTAGAAAAATTCCAAAAAATTCTGAAAAATCTAAAATATTGAAAAATAATATTTGAAACTGAAACCGGCTGAATCTGACTAGTAGAAAGGTCAAATCAATTTTGTACGCTGTATCAAGCACTGATACTGTGATACGTACATCAGGGATCGGGGGGCTACAATAGGGGAAATCCCAGAAATTTCCTGGGCTTTCTCGCCCCGTAAAGCTCAAGTTACTCGACCTCTTAACCTCTCAACTGGATTATAAGCTTATTTTTCACAATATGATCGTGGATGGTCTTAAGAAGAGAGTGGATGACGTGCTTCAAAAGGGACGTGGGCTACTAGAGATGTAACCCCGGACCCTGGATGGACGTGTCATGATATCAGTACTCGATACGGTGTACAAAATTTGATTTGATCTTCCTGATAGTCAGATTGAACTGCTTTCAGCTCCAGACATCATTTTCTAATATTTTGGATTTTTCAGAATTTTTCTGAATTATTTTGGAAAATCTCCGAATTTGGGGTCGACCAATACCGATAATCGGGTCTAGGATTTTTAATTCACAAATGGAGTTGAATTTCTAAAATTTGCTTCCAAATTATTCTTCAAATCATATTTTCTCCTTTATATATATTTGGGGATTTTTCTAAATTAATCAAAAATATGGTCAAACCGGTGTCGACTGTTATCACTGATCGATTTCGGGATTTTTAATTTGCAAACCAAACTGAGTTTCTTGAATCCGATTTCACATTATTTCTCTGGATAATAGTATAATATTCTCTATTTTATAAAAATTTTAAGAAATGTTAGGACTAGTCAAATTTGATCCATTAAAATAATATTAATTAAATAACATTAAATACAATTCTTCTCCTCTAATCCTCCTCTTTCTTCCCCCATAAGTCACCGACTTTACCAACTGCCTTGTCCATCGACTAAGTTCACCACCTCCCCTAATCTCCATCTAATCCATTTAATCCTTATCTCTAATTCACTCTTAATTCATTTTAACCCTCTTTAATCTCTTTCATCTTCTCTCTCTCTCTAATTTTTTCTTTCTCCTTCTCCCCAAAACCCAACCGGCGCCGCCGCCACTGCTGACCCCCACGCCGGCAATCGACATCGGTCACCTCCCTCCATCTTATCCTCCTTTATCTCTTATTTTTCTCTAACTTAATCTCCACCATCTCTTCACCACTATCACCACCTACAACCACCCAAAACCACCACTCTCTTTCAACATAACCACCACCTTTTTTCCCTTTCATTTCCTTCTCCACCCAAGCAACCGCTGCCTTCGACAGCCGCTGGACGCTCCGCCCAGTTCACCGCCATGCCACCAACAGCCCACCATCACCACCTTCATCTTCTTCTTCTTTCATCTCTCTCTCTCCTTCCTCACTCTCTCTTCCTTTCTCTCTTTCCCTCTCTTCTTCTACATCTCCTGCTCCTCCTCTTGACCAAACCCAACCCAGCCCCGTCATTGGCCAAACTACCACCGCTGGCGGCTGCGCCGTCGTATGCCACAACCCCTGGGCCATGGCATCCCCTGTTCTCTCTCCTCTCTCATTCTGTCTCTATCTCATACAAACCCATACCCAATTAGCCAAACCCATTAACCTGTTAATCAAAACCCATATTCACTAAAGTTTATTGGGTCTGGTTCTTGGATCTAAACCTGGCCCATTAGCAACCCAAACCCGCATCTAACTTAATAAAGATAAAATTGCAGAAAACCCCTTGACTATTTATAATGATTGCATTTTTGATTTTTATAACATATTTGACCCATTTTTATGCTTTTTAGTGTTTGGGCGATATCTTGAGCATTCAGAGTTGCGATCGTAGAAAAATAAGCTACGTCCTTTTAATAGCTATGTCATGTTTTCTAGTTATAAATTATATTTTATCTTGTTGAATAAAATCAATTGATTGCTTTATTTAATAAAATGTGATTATCGATAAATCACTGTAATTATTATTTAATAAATTATAATGGTAAATTAATGTAATTAGAATATGCCTTATTGCTTTTTAAACATGTCAATAAAATAAGAAATTATTATGTTTCTTGATTTAATATAAATATAGGTGAACTATCTATGTATATTGAGTAATTAAAAGATGTTGATAAAGAAATCTAGATTTATAAATTAACTGATAATTCAAATATGATAACCTAGATAATTGTATTTAATTACTTTGTAATATCGATCATGTTAATAATAATGAAATAATTATAACAAATAATTATATATATATATAGACACATTAACACATGATCTTGTTACGTATATCACCTTGACATTGTCACCGCTATACGGTCTATTACACTGGACCACTGTTAGTCTAACTACTTTTATCACTGACAGACATTGATATTACATGTACCTATATCATCAAGTACACCGGACACTTCAATACACTGGACATTGTATTTCATGTATACATTTTTTACACTTGACACCGTTATTTCATGTGCTTGTATCACCATTACACACTCTATTACACCGAACACTATTTATTTCATATTCATGTACCACTGATGCACGGATACGCTATTCCACTGGATACCATTATTTCATAAATTTATATTACCGCTACACGAATACTCTATACACAATTATTTTATATTCTTATAACACTGTTACATAGATTCACCTATATATAGGCGTTGATTGTTTTTACATTCCTGTTACATGGGTCATTGTTCATGTTATATGAATATTCCTGTATTCCTGTTACATGACTGTTTTCTTTTACTGATATCGATGTGATACTCCTGTTACTGGATATGAGTGTTGTTGATATGTGATGTCTGAAACTAAATGCCACATGGATATAAGACACGAGGGCCACCTCTAGAATCTCACATCTCTTGTTTTCCATTTTATATTATCTTGTTTCATGCTATCAACAGAGCTCATGTCCTATTATCGTGTTACATTGACCATGCACTGTTCTTATTCCTGATATATGTGTAGTTTAAATATAATAAATATAACATGAGTATAGGAAAAACTTGACAGTTGACTAGATCTTATGGGGTGAATGTTCTGGATCCATGTTTATCCCACTGCAGGGGATGGTAGTGCTAGCTACTGATGTATATAGCTCCATGAGCTCTCGTTTCCCATTTCCTGTTCTCCTCTTAGTGGATGGCCCTGGTCTCAGCAGCCAGGAGCTTATGTAAGGTCGTGATCCCGGGCATGTACGGAAACACACCCACCTGATTAGTGCTCATTGACCATTGAGTTTCCAATTAACATAATAAAATAGTATAAATAATAGTGATGTCAGGAACACTTGTTATTTGGTCACTCTCTCGTTTGGATCATATGCCATGTTCGGATGGGTTCGGCTGGAGTACAAGCTCTGGTATGAACTGCTAGTGGAACGAGACACTGAAAGAGATTGATTAAAATATCAGACGATACTGATTGTTATTATTGCATAAATAACATGACTTGCTCGGTACATATATATTATTGTTCATTTATACTTGTTATAGTTCCTGATATTTTATCCATCACCATGTCACATGTATACTTTGCACTTCATGTGGAGAAATACTATTCATGTTCACGTATACTCTACATTCATGTATTCTTTGTTCTATGTATTCTCTATAGACACACTATTGCTGTATAATCACAATACTATGTATGGTTGTTTTGCATACTTCATGTATAATTGTTCATATTAATCATGATATCATCATTTTATTGTTACTATTAGTTTAAATAATAAATATAAGATAATAAAACTTGCTATATGTTACTTAAACAAATTGATTTTACTGGTATAACATAATAATATAAGGCTTGGTGATATATAAGACTCTTCCCGATAATATTAATTGATATCAATATTATATAATTGGATAATATTATAGAACTAGCACCGTTGTAACATGCTAGGCATTTATAATGCTATAATGTTAATATAATACTTATTTATATCTAAGCATATATCTCGATTGTTAGTAAAATGATATTGTACCACTGGTATTTAAACATGTATTATATAGTATCGAGATTATACTACTATTATATTTTATATTACTGTTTCTTTCATTTTATCACTCACTAGGTCGCTATCTGACGACCCTGGGTTTTCATGCCCAGGTTGGAGATCCAAGATAACGGAGTACCTATTGTATCTCAGGATATTGTTAGGAAACCCATCACTTTTATTATTCATAGGTATCTATATTATCCTATCTTTTATTACCTTATTTTTCATGTTTTCATATCTATCATGATTACTGACCCCTTTTGTAGGTAAACTTGCACTTATTTAATGCTGAAATTATCGTATATATTGTGTTTATTTCAAGTATTGAGGCTTAGCGTACATATGTGAGGGTATTTTCACCCTGCGTATGTACGTCGACGTAGCGTCCCCGTATCTGTGGGATCGGGGTGTTACAAGAGGCGAACTCTTCGTTGAGGAGGAAGAAGGTAGACTTGAAGAGAGACTATTGAGCCGGCTTCTGGAGTTATAGAAGGCATTAGAGGAAGTGTCTGATCTTCAGGAAAGATGGATTCAGCCCAGTCGGGGATCCTTTCTTTTTGGGAGTGGGTCGACAGGGGCTGTTCCGAGCTGTGCGAAGTAGTTTGGAGAGCCATGACAAGGATGTCGAGGAGTTGAGGACTGAGATCTCGTGCCAGTCGGATCGTTACGATTTTCTTTGGCTTGTTCAAGAGGCGCAGTAGCTATGTTTTGAGGTCATAGCCCTTAGATCAGGCATCTGAGAAGAGGGCATTGGAGTACGGCTAGGGGTCGAGAATCGGAGCCCCGAGGGTCCTCGCTCTCAGCCTGGAGGGTCGTGTCATCAGTCCAGGAGATTGACCGATCGTACTGAGAGCTTTGGCAGTTGGCAAGAAAAAGCTCGGAGAGGGTTGACGGATTGGGGAGCGGTTGCAGACGGGAACGACGGGGCTAACCCATTTTTGTCTGGATGAGTGTGACTATGAGATATGCCGTCCATTTTCTGTGGGTTGAATTATTGCTTTTGACGCTCCTATTTGATGCCTTGTGTCTTTGTTT
This sequence comes from Agave tequilana, assembly GCA_038442645.1. Lineage (NCBI taxonomy): Eukaryota > Viridiplantae > Streptophyta > Magnoliopsida > Asparagales > Asparagaceae > Agave > Agave tequilana. The sequence continues at coordinate 202,736 of JAVJIF010007816.1, forward strand.
ATAGGGAGTCGTCGAGGCAGGACTCGATATATGTTGTTGATCCACTCGAGTGGCCATCAAGGTGAAAATCTGTTTAGACTGACTCTGAAAAGCCCTAGTTGGCGAGCCTCCGTCTTTCAGGGGGCTTCCCAAGGGATAGCCGCGGGGTTGTCGTTCCCTCATAGCCGTCAGGGTAGGACCCAATATAAGTTGTTGACTCATTCGAGTGGCCATCAAGGTAAAACCTGTCTAGGCTGACTCCAAGCAGTCCTAGTGCGTGAGCCTCCATCTTTCTGGGGGCTCCTCGAGGGATAGTCGCGGGGCTGTCTTTCCCTCATTGCCGTCAGGGTAGGACCCGATATAGGCTGTTGACTCACTCGAGTGGCCATCAAGGTGAAAACATGTCTAGGCTGACTCCGAGCAGCCCCTAGTGGGCGAGCCTCCATCTTTCAGGGGGCTCCCCGAGGGATAACCACTGGGTTGTCTTTCCCTTATGGCCGTCAGGGTAGGGCCTGATATAGGCTGTTGACTCACTCGAGTAGCCATCAAGGTGAAAACCTATCTAAGCTGACTCTGAGAAGCTCAGTGGGCGAGCCTCCGTCTTTTAGGGGGCTTCTCGAGGGACAGCCACGGGGGCTGTCTTTCTCTCATAGCTGTCAGGGTAGGATCCGATATAGGCTATTGACTCATTCGAGTGGTCATCAAGGTAAAAACCTGTTTAGGCTGACTTCGAGCAGCCTTAGTAGGTGAGCCTCTGTCTTTCCCTCATCTTTGGAGCGCATCTTGTTCAACTTGAAACATAGGTCGGCCGATGTTGCGGGGTGTTGGTGGACCTAGGGGAGAGAGTCCGCCAGAATTTCCTATGTGCCTAGCTTGATGACCCGCTGGTGCACCTCTTGTAGAACCTTTATCTGTGTGAGTGGCTGATGATTAACCTACATTACCTCCTCGCACTCACATTCCGTTGTATCGCGATGGACGGCAACAAGTTCTCGCTCTCAATTGGCCTTAACCTGATGTTTGTCCACCCGTCGTCACAGATCGATCACCATCTTGACAAGTTGTCCACGGGAGAGGGCCGATGGATCGAATTCATCAGAAGCATTAGCGTCATGATGGGAGGTGTTATTGTGTGTTATGATCATTGTGCGAGGATATTTTCGTGGAAGGGTTTGGGTGTTGGATAGCGAAAGCTCTCAAGGGTATGGTTCCAAGTATATAAATCTCAATGAAAGCGCTAAATATAGTGAGTAATTCCTAAAGAATCAGTCCACGCACCAAAATGGGGAAGTGGATTAATCAAATCACAGAAAAAGCCAATCACAAACACAGAGAATTACGCGAAAAATCAAAAGAGGGAAAACATCACAGAGAGGGAGAGAGAAATTCCACCATGTTAATGGTATTTACAATAGGGTTCTCTGGATTCAGGTGAACGTGATCCCTTTTATGTTGGAAGGGATCTCCAATTTATACAGGCCATGTCAAATAGATAAGGTTAGAAAATTCTACTCAGATTGAACACTTGTTCTTATCTCGACAGTCGTTGAGCCGAACACCAAGGCTTGAATCGATATAGGAAAGAGAGAGTACATTATCTAGTGGTATGTGCTTGGTTACAGATAGGAATGAACTGCTTCAGAGAGGTAACTGCCTTATTTGTATGAGGATTGGGCTTAGAGATAGAGATCTCTGTAACCAGATTTGACTCTTCTACTAATTACCCGACACGCTCAAAATTCGAATTGGACGACTACACATGTTCTGAAAGTTGCCATGCGTCGCGTATCCGTCTGAAGCTAGATAGACATGTGTCACGATCTTGGGCGGGTCAGAAAGTGACCACTACAACCTTGTATACTGATTTTTGAGTTATATCAAGTTAACTAAATTGGTAATCACATGGTAGGATTAAATCAAATTTAATAAGCCTTGAAGTAAATAATTTCATATAGAGATACATAAGAAAGTACACCTAGAGGGGGGTGAATAGGTGTAAGGCTAATCTAATGACAAATGATGCGGAATTAAAAAACTAATTGCAACACACTTAGTGCAACCAAAGAGTGTGGTCGAATTCCCGGTGAAGGGCTCTGGACTATCTCCTCTAAATTCCTCTAAATTCTTCTAAATAAGAGTTGAGGTGCTATGTAAAGCTCTCGTGGTTCAACACAAGTATGGCACACAATCAAAATCAAGCATATAAGTATGATATGAACAATATGAAATAATTCAAGGCACAATATAAGAGAGAGAGTTAGAGATAGTGGATCAATCGCAAACAACAAGATATGTTTCGAGGTTCGAGCCGCTGCTCTACGTCCCCGCCTTCACACAGAAGGATTTCTACTATATCGTCCACACAGGACTTCCCACACAGGGAACCTCCACTGAGGATTTTGGGTAATACAATCTAAGAGTACACAACTCCTCTCTCCAACAAATACAACCTCTTCACAAGAGGTAAGGCACAACAACAATCACCTATTCACTTAGAGGGATAGGCACTTAACTAAACAACAATCAACCCTCAATAGAGAGATTTGGCTCAAAGCCAACACTCTAATCACAATCACCTCTATACTTAGAGGGATACCAACAAACTCAAACACTCCTCCATAATCATCTCTCAGAGGGATAAGGCTCAAAGTCAAATACCAACCTCAATCACCTTTACACTTAGAGGAATACCAACATAACCTCCACATTCACCTCTGCACAAGAGGGAACTCAAATAAAAGAAGGTTTATAACTCTTGATGGTCTCACTAAACCACAAACCAATTTTCCTCATAAACAAGATCCTATAGATAGGATAGATAGATATCTCAAGTATGAGAAAATAAAGAGTTTGAAAATCAAAATCACAATGAAAAACTCTTGGGAAAACTTCTAGATAGTTATAGAAATGAAGATCAAAAACTAATTCCCAAAGACCTTATTTTTCTTTAATTTTTTCAACCCTTTAAAAACAAATAAAGATAAAATCTTTAAGCCCAAAACTCTTTTAAAAACTTGCTGTTAAACACTTAGAAAGATAAGAAATTTTTTCTCTCTCAAACCATGAAGAAACCAGCTCAAGAGATGGGTATTTATACCCTCTCAAAATTCTGCCCGTGGGCAGCCAGGAAAGGTCAGAAATGACCTTCCGGTCGACTGCCCGGTCGACTAGCGAACGGTCATTTTTATGACCGTTGTGCCTCCGGTCGACCGCCCGGTCGACTGGGCCAAAGCCAATGGTCGACTGCCCGGTCGACTGGCCCTCACCCGAGAGTGGGGTGCTTTCAGTCGGTCGATCGCGCGGTCGACCGATCGAAGTGGCTGGCCATGTGCACGTCCTCGTGCACAACAGTTGACCGACCACTGGTCCGATCGACCGTCGGTTGACCGCCAGCAGAGTCTGGCAGGGTTTTTAAGGATTAAAAACTTGTCTTTTTATCTTCAAATAAATCCCATAAAATCACATAAATTCTACAAAAATAAGTTCTTATTAGATTTTTGAAATACAAATATGTGTGACTAAAATTTAACACATATTACAAACTATTTGAACTATTTTTGTGATATGAAAATTTGGCTTTTAAACGAAAACTGTATTTTCCAAAAATCAGACTTTGAAATGGAAAACCGTTTTCTCCAAAAATTGTCTAGAAACAAAAACATGATATTGAGACAACTTTGAAGCATATTGTATATGGATAGAAACCAATATACATAAAAGATATTATATATATGTTTTTTTGACATGAAATCTAAAATCAGTTAAACCGAAAATCAAAACTAACAAACTTTTAAAACTTGTGTATGTGAACTTGAGCATATCAACACTATCTAATCTTTATAATGATCTAAATATACTAAACACAAACCGAGGTCTTCTTGTAGAACTCCTTCTCCAAGTAGACTCGATCTAAACGCGATCCAACGAGCTTGATTCCAACTGAGTACTAGATGCGATCTTGACGCTCGAGCTTTTGAATCAACACGTGAAAGCTTCAAAACTCCTTTGTTGAAGCTAAACATCTACTAAAATCTTGATCAAATATCTGCAACTAATATCACAAGATTATTAATAAACTATAACTACATGAGTTAATCATCATCAAAACTAGAGTGATGGGCCTCTGGGCCAACAACATATTATATACTTGTAGATAATGAGTATTAATTTTGAAGTATATGCATATGTATATGAGTGTATAAGAATGTATATGAATGAGTATATACATGTGTAATATAATGAAATACATATATATATCTACTAGTATAATATATGAGATATTTTCATTTGTACTATGAGATTATTTTAGAGAGGTATGAGAGATAAGGGGGAGAGAAAATTGTGGATCAAATGCCAGGTGACATTTTATGGAAATTTCATACAATAGAGAGTGAGAGGGAGATCTACAAGAAGTCTTATTTTTTTGTTCGTGGTTCATTTTCTCTTTACCTTCCTCCTCCCTGAGCTCCTCTCACTCTTCCCCTTTCCCTTTCCCTCTATCAGGCCGGCGACAGCCCATGGACCGAGTTGAAGTGAAAGAAATCCTTGTGAAGCTCTCCCTTTCACTCATTCTCTCGTTAACTTTCCTTCTCTTTATGTTTTAACCATAAAAACAAGTCTTAAACCAAAAAATTACCACAAAATCACATTCCTATAGCTTCCTTCTGCAATCCGCTATTTCCAAAACACCGCGCTCACTGGTAGGACGACCAATCTGCTGTCACCGCGGCTAACTTGCAGACAAAAAAAAATCAGGGACTGGGATTGAATCACGTGTGTTAGATGAGATTTAAACTAATTTGTGTTATAGTTTAAGTAATTAGCATAATTAGAAATTATGTTGGCATTAATGAACCCATAAGGTGAAATGAGATGTTAATATAGTGATTATGTGTTTGGTTAGGAAACTTTAGTGCTGGTAGCTCAAAACAAATACTCGTGGGATCACAACAAAAAGTGAGTAAAGTCTTTAAACCCTAGAACTATATTTTGATAGTTGAAAATGAGATGTTAATACACGTTTGAAATTCAATTATCATTAATAGTGATAAATTAAAAAAGAACTAGTCTCATGAATATATAATTATGTAAATGTTCGCTAGCTCTATGAATGTATACATAAGTTTGATGGTTTTAAGCATGTGTGTCATTGTTAATGAGATATTAATGAGAATTGGTTATTAGCTTGTATGTTACATATGAATTATGATAAATATGCAAGTTATTGATACTCCTTCACATTAACAAATGTAGAATGTTAATAGTTATTACAAGTTTGTGATATTCATTCATGGTAGTAACTCGAGAATGTTGCATGTTGTCATTATTATAAGTTGGCGATGATCATTCACATTAATAAAGAATGTTGCGTGTTGTTTATTACATGATGTTATATTATTAGAATTTTGCCTTGTTTTTAGAGGAGATGATGGTTCAAGAAAATCTAATTGAGTTGGAGAAGACGATGGCTTGAAGTAGAAGAAGCAAATTAAGGTAAAACAGTTTCCTTTTCAGGCGATTGCGAGTTTTCTTTTCAGGAGGAGTATGAATATGATTCAATTCCTATTCAATGAAAATTGTTTCTAAAGATTAAAAGGTTTAGAATCCTTCTTGACCAAGGAGATCAACTCCTAATAGGATTGATCAAGATTCTTCAAGTATCTAATGGTTAAGATCATCTCATAGTTCAAATAGGAGTTATATTGTAAAATCCTATAAATAAAGGATTGTAACCTTGGATTTAGGTGGAGCAGAAGAGGAGCAGAAGAGCAGAAGAAAGTTGTGATGAACAATAATGTAAGGCTTTAAAAAGCCAAGAAGGCCCTAAAAAGCCAAGAAAGAGATGAGTAAGGTGAAGGTGCATAGAGAGAAGGTATACTCTTGTAATCTACACGTAGATTCAAGGGGAAGGTGAATACTCTTATGTCATCAAGAGGAAGGTTAAATCTCTTTGTATCAAGTTTATTAATAAAGCTCTCTCAAGTTCTCTCCCCGCGGACGGAGGCTAAGTTTGGGCTGAACCATGTTAAATTGTGTGTTTTCTTCTTGTATCTTTTAATATTCATCTTGTGTGCTCGAGCTAATCAATCTCATGGCATGCTTGAGGTTGTCGATGGGGATCTTTGAATCTCCTAACTATTGTTATCATAGTATGTATAATATCCTGGGTTATGCACGCAATAATTGATATCAGAGTATATCAATTTCTGTCATAACAAATTATATCAAAGCTAATGGTGTTCATTCAAGACTCAAGTGCTCTAGATGAAGAAGAAGATGTCAAGTCGGCAGAGATCGACGGAGGCATCAAGATGAAGAAGACAATAAGAAAGTTCAAATTTGTTCTAAGCTAATGATCGATGACTTTTGGAGTATATTTATCAAGATGGAGTCATCAAGGCTCAATGATGCTCAGATCTGAACATGATAACGCGGAGGCGATGATCGGATCATAAACAATGGCAGACGGCAAGACGAGCTCAATGAGTTCACAGAGGCATAGTACAAAGCATCCTATGGAGGTTCGCTGCGACAACAAGTCAAAGAAAAAAACAACGGAGGGTGATGAAGATGATCAATGGACGAGATTGATCAGAAGGTAGATCACGCAATTGTAGTCAGATTCAAACGATCAAGTTGTCAAACCTAGATTTTTGGCGTTCGGGATGCAATAATGGGTGCAGATCGAGAAGATTTCAAGGTTTGGTGCAAGTTATGTACAGTTTGGTAATGGAATCGATGGAGATCACGGTCAAAGTTACGACTAACTAGTCATGACATGGTGAGATTATTGCAGGCAATGGTGGATCTATCAGTTTTGAAGATCTCAATAGCAGGACAATAGATCTGGCAAGCATCAATACAGTGGTGGATGACAACCCTAATTGATGGAAGAAAGACCATGGCAGTGTGTAACGGTAAGGCCCGGTAAGACCATGACAGTTATTTGAAGACGATAAGTCTTAAGGTTAAAACATCGATGAAAAGTGGGCCATCACCAAGTGATCAGTGAAAGACAATGGCACGACAAGCCCTTGACAATGTTCGTGTAAAGTTGGTAAGACCATGGCAGAATTAGAGGCAGATTGCCTCAATACCGGCGGGGGCGCATGGTCGAGAAGGCGTCATAAAGTGAAATTGGCTGGTGATGGTGGTGATGCAATGCAAGCTACGGAAAAGAAACTAAGTCAGGGAGTTTTAATGAAAAGCTTAAAGGGAGCTCACTTTGAGGTGGAGCTTCAAGGAAAACTGCAACGAGTCTAAGGGTTGCAGGACGACTACAGAAAGGGTGCATTCAGAAGAGAGTCGAGATAACCCAAGGCATGGCGGTGAATCCGCTAAAGGCCCCGGGGAGAGGGGCAAGGTTAAAGACTTCACGACATGGTTACAACTAAGGAAAGAATTAAGGTAGTAATCTAAAATCTCAAGTTGTTTTGCTAAAGGCTTGAAAATCAAGTCAAGGTGGAGATTGTTAGGATTTTGCCTTATTTTTAGGAGGAGATGATGGTCTAAGAAAATATAATTGGGTTAGAGAAGACGATAGCTTGAAGCAGAAGAAGCAAATCAAGGTGAAACAGTTCCTTTTCAAGCGATTGCGAGTTTCCTTTCAGGAGGAGTATGAATATGATTCAATTCATATTCAATGAAGATTTGTTTCTTAAGATTAAAAGGTTTAAAATCCTTCTTGATCAATGAGATCAACTCCTAATAGGATTATCACGATTCTTCAAGTATCCAATGGCCAAGATCATCTCATAATCCAAATAAGAGTTGTATTGTAAAATCCTATAAATAAAAAATTATAACCTTGAATTTAGGTGGAGCATAAGAGGAGCAGAAGAAAGTTATGGTGAAAAACAATGTAAGGCTCTAAAAAATCAAGAAGGCTCTAAAAGTGAAAAAAGAGAGGAGCAAGGTGAAGGTGCATAGCGAGAACGTATACTCTTGCAATCTAGGCATAAATTCAAGAGGAAGGTGAACACTTTTGTGTCATCAAGAGGAAGGCTAGATCTCTTTGTATCAAGATTATTAATAAAGCTATCTCAAGTTCTCTCCTCGGTAATGTAGGACAAGTTTGAACCGAACTACATTAAATTATTGTGTCTTCTTCTTATATCTTTAATATTCATCTCGTGTCTCGAGGTAATTGATCTCATGGTGTGCTTGAGGTCGTCGGTGGAGATCTTTGAATCTCCTAACTATTGGTATCATAATAAGTATGGTTTCCCGAGTTATGCACGCAACAATTAATATCAGAGTATATCAATTCCGTCACAACATTTATATTATTGGAGGAAGGGATCGAATGGAATCGGTGAGTGCGAAGATGGGATGAAAAGAATTTTTTTATATTTTTGTAGGAAGGGACCGGGTGGAACCGATGGGTGTGAAGGCTGTGCTAAATTATCATAATTTAAAATAAATGTAATAAATCATAATATCCATATGCATGTGTGTAAATCCATCTCAAAATTGTTTGTGACATGTATTCTGGTATTTGATTTTTTTACTTGATCTTTGACAGTTATGCATGTTGTGTGTGTGTGTTGGTGTGTTAATTATTGTTCAGGTGTAATTGTTTTACTTTCTGAATCATGGAGCTCACCCGTTATGTTAACATTCTTCCAAAACTACCGCATAAGGCTCTGAAGTGGCTTGTCAAAAGGAAAGTAGACTTACTCGTTTAAAACTAAATTTTCTTTTGGGATATTTTCTTTAATATGTTAATAAAACTTTTGGAACTCAACATGTATAAGTTGTGTACTAGTACAAGTTATGGACTCTGAACATGGACTTGGGAAGTATGTTTCTATTGGACAAAGTATGATTTTGATTCTAGTTCTTGAAATAAAAGGTGTTGTGTGTGTTTCTGTGTATGCTTGTGTTAGTAGTAGTAGAATGGATTGTTGAGGTAGAAGAATTGAAATTTATAAGTATGTCGAAGTTGATCAATTTTTTATGTTATTATAGAGCAAGATCCCCGTTTATAGAAGAGATGCTGTCAAAAATTTCTGACTTTTTGTTATGATCAAGAAGATTATAAATCTGGTTAAGGTTAATCAGTGATTTAAAATTTGAGACCATTACATTAATGGTATTCCTGATTATATGCTTTGTGCTATTCGGTATATGGATGTGGTTGTTTATGACATTCGGTATATAGATGTGGCTATTTATGAAATTCTATGTATGAATGTGATTGTTTATGGCATCCATACATAAATGTGGTTGTTGTGTGTTTCATCATTTATGAACATATGGTTATACATTGAGTACTACCATCAGCAATATGTGATGTCAGTGTGTTTGCATTTCTTATGTATATGGGAGGAACAATAATGAACTGTAAACTAAACTAGTTAAAAGTAAGTAAGACTGTATACTCCGACTGACGTGATTGTGACCGTGAGTCATGTGAAAAATACGAATGTATTACTAACTCAATGTAACTGATATGCTAAAATGTATGTAATTGGTGAATCACCAAGTGAATATAAGAGATAGACAATCAGATTAGGTGTTGTATAACACTAGGTTATATGTTGAATATTAGGATACATGTGTCTAGAAGAGTGCGAAAAACAAGTATCAGATAGTGAAAAGAATCAATGACTATTAAGCTGCACTATTCACCATAAGTAGGAAGATAATTGAGATTATTCTTGAATTTGTTCAACTGCATCATACTTGATTTGTAATGGAATTAAAATGCAAATTTTAATTTGGATGATTTTATTCACTGAGCTATCAAGCTCATCCGTTGTTATTAATCTCTTTTTCAAGTCATCTAGACCTGAATGCGGGGAGAACAGGGAGTGCCACTCATGTGCATCCACCCAGATGTTTGATTATATTTGAATGCTTTGATTATATGTATTAAATAGTTGATATTATTGAGTAGAATAGAAAGTTGATTATATACAAATTGGTTCAAGAATATACATACACACACACATCATACATACATACATACACACACACACACACATTTACACATATACATATACATATACATATACACACACACACACACACACACACACACACACACACACGAGTTCTAGTTGTATCTGGATAAGGATTTGAGTTGGTTTATGTTGGAATGTGATACCAAGGGGTGTACATTTGGGTATGTGATTATATTTTGTCATTGAGATTGATTGTTGAGTTGAATTCATATGATCCAAGTTTAAGGATTTATAAGTAGGCGATGTCAAACCGAAATGTATATGTTGCATTAAGTCAGACTCCTAATTATGGAGGAGACGCTGCCGAATTTTTTGATTAGTTTGGATATAATTATGAAGATTATGGAAATGATTAGCATAATTCAGTGATTAAAATTTGGGACCATAACAGAGTGAGCAGCGCCCTTCGCCGCTACCGTCGCCCTTTTGCTATCGCGGCCGACATCTCTCCCTCACCCTTCCTTCCTCCTCTTTCCTCCTCCCCCCTCCTTTCATCCGTGCACACAAGAGAAAGTGAGAATGCCGCTGGCGCTTGCATCTCTCCACTCCCCTCTTCTTCTTCTTTTCTTCCTCATTCTCCTTCCAGCCTTCTCCTTCTTCCTCCTCCTCCTCCTTTCTCCTCCTTCGGTCGGTTTTTACCGTCACCGATATAATAGTAGTGTAGTTTAGCCAAATTATTCACCTCCCTCTGCGGCTGATACAATAAAGACAAAAATAGGACTTATATAAAATTTGTGTGTTGTGACTATGCCTTTCCTAAAAAGGGAAACTTTTTTTAATCATAAGGATTTTAAAAAGAGAAAAAACAAGTCAAACTTTTAATTTGAAGGTTTAAAAAATAATTAATAAAAAATGTTATATATTCAAAACGACCGAAGGGAAGTTTTTCCTGTGACTCATATAGAAACTTTGTCCGTCTGGTCCGTCTTCTGGAGAGAGAGCACTGCCAGCCACCACCCTCTCCCCTCCCCCTCTTTCCTCCACCTCTTTCCCCTCCCCCCTCCTTCCCTGCTTTCCTTCTACTCTTTCTTCTAGCAAAGTCAAACCTCTCCCCACCTTCTTCCTCCTCCTCCGCTCTCCTTCTCCACCGCTCTGTCGGTCATTTTTCACCGCCGATAGAGCAATATACTAATTTTTTTCATTGATTGGAAATTATGTTTTTTCCCCTCACAAAAAACAAAACAAGGTTATATATTTCCTTCCCCACCCCCAACACCCCCCAAGGAAAAAAGGAAAATCTAGAAAACATTTCTCAAGATCTTGGGTGCAACCAACGGTCGGATCAGAATGCGAATCCATGAACCCTACCCGATCTAGGTCTGTTCACAGCTGTCGCAATCAAACCTCGAAACTGCTTCATAAAACGAATCAGGACACCCCGCCGTCGGCCTCCTTTAAAAGCTGCTCCCTTTCCCTCTCTCCTTCTTCTCTCGCGGTGTCAACTGCGACAACGAATGCCACGCCCAAAAATCTAGGGCTCAGGTTCTGTTCTCGTTTCCATTTCAATGGAAAAAGTTCTATCTTCCGCTCGAGCTCCGATCGCACTCTTGCCCCCCTCGTCCTCCCCTTCGATCAGTCGGAGGCCAAGCCAATTATGGTTTCCGATTAGCCGGAGCCCTTCTCGTCTCTTCAAGCCAGTTAGGATTTCGTTGAGCAACTCTGCCGGAGTCGCCACCAGCGAGTTGAGAGCTCTCCGTTTTCGAGTTCTTCTTTGTGGAATTTTTACAGACAGATGGTATGCCTTTTTCTGGGTTTTTGTTTTGCTTGGGTTTTTGTTTTATGTTGGGTAAATGACCATCTTTTTAAAGCTAATAGGCTCCTTTTATTCTGGACCCAAGATTGCAGGTTTGTTTTCTGTGGAGTAGATTCTAGGATTAAGCTTTGTAGCTGATAATTTTTTTTCTTCCTTTCACTGGTTTATGTGTGTTATTCGTCTTGGTATTTTCTTTAGCTGATAATTTTGCGTGAGGAATTTCAACAAACGGAAAAGCAATACTTTCAGTAGAGAATGGACTTTTGTACTAACTCAAGCATATGACTTTCTCCCCGCTATTTTTGGGGACAAACTTATGTAAAGAATATACACACTGAATCCTTCACACAACACATTTCCCTAAT